>JAJTUV010001037.1:600000-820000 GCA_021653895.1 Mastomys natalensis
TTATTACAGGCTGGAAGTAGGGGACTCTAAAACCTCTATCATCAAGACTGATGAGGATTAACCCCTAACTTATGTACTAAGCCAGATAGGTAATGATGGGTAAGAGAACAAACACCTCAAGACTCTTACCCCTAACTGGGAGGCCTCACCATCCTAAGACAGGAGCTCAACCAAATGACTGTTGAGTATCCAAAGATGGGAAAGGGAAGCTGGGGTCCTTTGTTCCAACCTAAGACAGGCACAGTTTCCATAAGTTTTCCAGCCTTCCCATTTGGAAAAAAAAAAAAAAATTAAAAACGGGGACCTGTTGAGAGTCGACTCTTAGCAGAAAGTGGCTATCACCTTTGCAGCCATCTCAGGCCATATACCCTGACAAGACACTAGTTTTTCAACAGCCCACAACAGCTGAGCACACTCTAATAAATATTTTGTTTTTCTCACATATCCTGTTTTGTTGTATAGTGCCCAGAGCTGCAAAGCACTTGGCAAAGTGCCTTCAGCTGTGTTCCCTTGCTTGTCCATGGCTGCAAGGCATGTGGTAAAATGCCTTCAGCTGTGTTCCCCTGCTTGTCCACGGCTGCAAGGCACTTGGTAAATTATATGACCAATGGCTTCCTATACACCAAAAGGTCAATGACAAGGAGAAATTAGTAGCAGTGCAGAGGTAATGGCTGGCGAATTGTGTGAACAACATCAACAAAATAGAAATAATATTTGTTTACACATATGAGAGATTATATATCACAGAATTATTCACTAAAAATACTGGCTGACAGCAAAAGATTTCAATTGTTCAAAAACATGGAAGACATTTTCAAACAGAAATATGACTTGTCGAGTCACAGCGGACCATGCTTATAATCTCAGCTTTGTATTCCAGTTAAATTTGTCATTTCCCACCTAATCTGGGGAAACATTTCAAGCATACATTTTGAGTATACATTCTTACTTACATTTTATTCATGGAAGTCCATATAGAAGATACAATTATTCTCTCCCCTTTCTTCATATTTACAAATTGAATAAATGTGTTTTAAAATAATCATCTTTGTTCAGTCTTTTAGCAAAACTTCCACAACCATATGCTGCTATTCTGGGACAATGTTTTAGGATTTTATATGAAATTGCAAGAAATTCTTCTATCAACAGATGACGTCATACAATCTGTCTGCTGAGATAACACCCTATATCTTCAATGTTCCTGGCGCTCACAGTATTGCCGAAAAGGTAATTAGACTTGAGTTTTAAGCCTAGCTTTGATAAGCCTTTACAGTGAGACAGGAATAGAGGATTGTCCAGAGAGTCTGGGTTATTTTGTTGTTGATGATGATTTTGGTTTGGTATTCTTTCATTTTGTAAAATAAGTACAGCTGTTTATGATGTTCTTCTGGAGAGGAAGAATCATTGGTGTATTTTAAGTAAGTAAAACATAAATGGGTATTTGAGCTCCTGACTCATCTTTTGTCAATTGTGATTATAATATCCTTAGACTAACCCAGTGAGAAAAAGTGCTGTGGAATGACAAAAAAATAATAAAAAATATTCTGGGTACTGGGGTCAGCCATCAAGGGTGAATTCTGATATAATCAGTATAAAAATGTGAAATTCTCCTTGATTTCAAGGTGATTTCCCCAACAAAACAAAGGCAATATATTTTGGATTGTTTTTTTCAGATATGGTTATTATGACATTTGATTAGATTGGTTAAATATATCCTTGGCCTCTTGGTGCTTGTTTTGATTCTTCGAGGGAAATTATATAGTACACTTTTCTTTTGTAGCTGCCTTGCAAATGCTAAATAAAATACTGAAACTTCTACAGTATTGGGATCAAATTGTTAGTTTTCCTCTCAATATCTGAGTTTTTGATTCACTGGTAATTGACCAACTGCCCTTGGACCTGTAAGGTATATATTTTAGTACAGCCTGAGGGGGAAAATGTTCCTTGTATTGTATAAGCTCAAATATCAGAAGGACAAAATAGGGCTCCAAAGAATCTGCCACTGGACATCCATAACTATCCAGTTTCCTCCAAATAGGCATTATTTCAAATATCTCCCACCATAATAAACCCAAGGATCAAGCTGTTACCACTGCATCTGTAGTGAGCCATCAAAGACAGGCCAATGTTACTGCTCAATGAGTTTGCCTGTATCCTGCTTTTTGGTCAGCCATGGGAACTTTCAGTAAGATGGTCCCCACATACAGAGGTCCTCTTCCCTCCTTAATTGTGCCTTTCTATAAGCATCCTTACAAGTATGCACCGCCATGAATGTTGCAGAAGAAACCAAGTACTCAAGTGAAGAGTATGTTTCAATATGGCCATCCAACGGAAAATGGAATCTCCTCTAACACTAACCCATTGATGAACACACTTGAACATCTCATCTCACAGTACATAACAGTAACATCCCTTTTTTATAACTATGACTTTGAAGATATGAACTCATCTTTAGACGCCAAGACCATAGTTAAATGTGATTTGCAACCTGCAAAAGACAGAGATGATCTGTGTTTTCCTTGTTTTGTCACCGATTTCTCTGGTAACATCAATGATTGAAAACTCTCCAAATATTTTCAGAATTGACATGGATTCTGTCTGGTATGAAACATCACTTTTTCACCCAAATGGAGCAAAGGTCTCATGTTCCGAGAATTCTACATCTAACATTGGGAACATGAAGTAAACAGAACATGGACTCAGCAGCTGCCCCAGTGGTAGGACGTGCACCCCTGGCCATTTTGAATGGTTGGAAGTCAATCTGCCCCTCTTGTGTCTGCGGGCATCTATGTAAAACCTCTGGCTGGTTGTCCTTAATCTTCCTTTCTAGACCAGGCTGATCTAAAACTCACAGAGATCCTCTTGGCACTGAGTCCAAGATCTGGAAGTAAAGGCATGTGCCACCATGCTTTTCTCTTAAGGAAGTTTTGAAATATGGCATAATACACCCATAGGGGAGACCTGGACACCATGATCTCAGATTTGAGTTCACAGTTCTGTGGGGGAGGAAGCCAAGGGCTGAAATAGAAGTCAGCCAGGCAAGTTGTGTTGTGAAGTGCAGATACTGCTGTTAATTTACAGTTGCCCATGGCTGTTCAGTTAGAAAGTCACAGAGGTGGACTAAAGTTCAGTACTATATTATTGCTTGACTCTGATGCCTATATGCATAGCTTTCAAGGCAAATACAAGAATTTACATTTTATACCAGAAGTATGGGCCATATACAACTAGATACCCAGTGCCTATGAAGCAATGTCATTATTATGTTATAATACTGACTAGTTATTTTCTGTGTATTTGTGGTGATGCATAAGGCATGCAGGCTATAAAATGTGAAGGGCATGCAAGGGCTAAGTGAATTCAGTTACAACAAATAATGATTTCTCATCTTTATTAGATTCAGAGAAACTACGAGGAAATGTGTCTGTAACCTGGAAGAGACCTTTTCAAAATCCACCATCACCAGCAAAAAAACAACTTGTTTGTAAATGTACAACCATTGTTTACTTGGACAGAATACTGCCTGCTCCAATACTTGTGAGCTTCATTTTGGGTTTCTAGAGCTATCCTATTTCACATAAGTTCTGGGAATCTTTGTTCTAAGTCAATTATTTTATCAAACTGATGAATGTATACATAACCTATCCATGAGGGTAAGATCATTTTAAAACAGAAATAAATACTAATGAAATCTGAGTCTTCTAATGTAAAGAAAAATGAAAAGATAGAAAAATTGTATTCCCATATTTTGTACTGATTTCAGCAAAGACCCAAACTCACCAACATGTGTGATGAAATGGATCTATGGAAGTGTCCCTGATTCTCCAACTATCATTCTTTCAGCTGTGTTATGATTCCATGTTAGCTTAGAGTCTACCTTAATAACATTGCCTCTGAGATGACTCCATCTTATAATTAAAACTATCTATACACCTTTATTTGATATTATCAATGCATTAGATGTACATGTTCTTCTTTGCTATATATTGATGTTTTTATCCTAGTGGACTCTATATAATTGCCACCTAATATGGTTCAGTCTATTTTAAACACTGTACTAGATCTCCACTTAGTGCATAATAATAATGCAGGTCCAGCATCTATTTTAGCACTAAGCCTTTGTCAGGGATTTATGCTGCATGTGAACAAGTGTATCCTGTTAGACACATGAGAATTATTACCCATTCCTCAGGTATTTTAGGGCAGACTTTTCTGTCATCAATGACTGTAATCATCAATTTCGAAGAGTGAAAATATGGAGTAAATCTGTGTGTGGTCATCATTTTTACAGACTGAAACCATGGGAAAATGATTGAAATTGAGTTTAATTCATTGGGTTCTTAAATGTGACAGTATTTTTAGATAAAGATAGTTGAAAATAAGAAGTCACAGAAGAAGGAAACAAAAGTCTCAGAAGTATAGTAAAAAAAGAAAGCTTTCCTTCTTTTTTTTTTTTTTTTTTGCATGTTATAGCAATGTATTTTATTAGATCTCTTTGCCAGAATCTTACACCTAGAAGTGCGTAATCTTACACCTTACACTGCTTGAGTGCCAGTATGATCCACCAATTTCACACTTCCTTATCTATCTTTCACATGTTTTTTCAAAGGCTGATGAAGAACCTTCTCCCCAACCCAACTGGCTGCTTTCCAAAGCAGTTACCAAAGGAGATCTGTGATGATATGAATACAAAGAATTTGAACAGACCTGGAAAAAACCGAAACAACTGTCAAAGGAAACCTCAAGTAAGGAGGGACTTCCACAGAAGTTGTAACACTCAATCTGGAAACCAAACACAGCTCCTAGCTTCTGAATGAAGCTCCAGGTCTTGCTCCGTCAGAGGATGACTCTGGATCCGCTGTAGCATCACCTTGCCTTTAGTCTGATCAGAAGTGTTCTTACTTCTGGCTTTTCTGATCATGTCCACCACCCACAGCCTTGCCTTAAATGTTCCCACCACAGTGACTCGGGTTTGGCCCGAGGCTGTGAACAGTCTCTCCAACTGAATGAGAGTGTTGCTGTGGAAACACTTCTCCGGGTGCGAAGGTATTCGTCCTCAGGGCCAAATATGTACTCTTCCTGGTCCTCTTCCATGTAAAACATTAGTGGACTGTGGAAGTAGTCAGGCACATTCCACCATGTGTTCCTTCGTGGGTCACTCATTCCTGTCTCCTGTAGGCTCCTACTTGCTTTAGCACGGAGCAATTCCAGGAAGCTGGTTGCTTGGTGCCAATGAAAGCTTTTTAAAAACACAAATGTTAGGATTCATAATAGAGGCCAGGACAGACAGGAAGTAAAATAGTGATTTGATTTTCAAAAGAGAAACAGCCCAATAGTAACTTAGATTGGCATGCTTGAGAAAGATAATCATAGAAGAAAAGAAAACATAAGAGAGGACCATTCACCAAAATGCTTTGGTGTGGTTCAGTCCTGAGGATTGTCTGATTCCAAGAAAACCTTGATGTTTCAAATTGGGAATAGTGGCTAGGGAAGAAACTATATTTGGAAGCTAAAAAAGAAAAAAGTTCAACATCTTCTTCATTCCTTTCAGGTGTAGCTATGCATCCATAATTGCCAAGGTTCTGATTTACCTTAAAAGACATAATTGTTTTTCTGCTGTTTGGATCTGTAATAGTAGAAGCTTGTCCTTATCCACACCGGATATATTATCCATAATTGTGGAAAAGGGGCAAGATTTAGATCAATTTTTAGGTTTTTATTGTAAAAATCCCACTGGTCCCTGAGGTATAAGATTAACACTCAACTGCAGATTGACTGGAATGAAGAGTCCCTGCTTATTGTAGGTTCTGTTTTAAAGGTAGAGCAGGTTTTTGCATCATCAACATTCACCATCCCTAGAGAGATGCATATGTGCTTTCTGGCCTTGAGATTACCTGATGATGGCAGTTTCCTTGAACTTAGGACACATGACCTCCAGATAAGAGGCATGGAAGGTAAAAGTCTGACAAGCTCAAAGATTGATCACAAAGACAAAAGTGAACCTTTCTGTTGGAAGTTAACTTCCTCATATATCAGATGGGCTTTGTTTTGGCATTACTAATGTTCCCACTGATGTCACCTCTATAACTGTAGCATGTGAATACATAGCAGAAGAAGTAAAAATATTGGTAATAGTGTGCTTTATAATATACATGACTTAAATCATAAAATAATTTCTCATAAATAAGAAAAACTACAAAATAGGAACTCCACCACAAACTAAAAATAGGTTATAAGAGACTTGGATGTTACATGTCTGTCCAGTAGATACATGAAATTTCTTTCCTTCTTTACCAAAAAATATAGTACTTTCATTTTTGCCAGATATTGCCATCCTAACCCCATGTCAAATAATCAAAAATTAGCCTAACCTACTTCTAAATAATCTACAACATTTAACTTAGCAGTGAGCAGCAGTAACTCTGGAGCAATATCATTGTTTTATTTTTATTTGGGCCATGAGCTAAGTTTGCCTCTCAGTAGATCATGGAGCAATGGCCCCAGACATCAAGAGAAAAGATCAAGGTCTGAGAGTAGGCATGCTTAATAACATTAGGCAAAGGTACCGAATTATCCCTCCATGGCCCTTGAGCTTGCCACATGTTTCTGGCTCTTATTGCCAGAAACCTGGGCCCTCATCATGGGAAGGAATGTGAAGGTCAATAACTGAAGGTGACCATGTGTATTCAGAGCAGTTTAAAGGTACAGGAACATCTGGCAATCTTCCATTTTTCTGATTTGATATCCTTGGTCCATGAAAGTTAATTGTGGTATTTTATGAACAAAGACACATTTCTGTTCTTCAAACAAGCCGCTGCTTACAATTATTTTTATTAGTGTAAATAGTTGATATATTTACACTTTTTAAGCAATGGATGTGAAACTGTAAGACCTTCTCACATATAAAACAGGGTGGTCAAGTAAGAACATTGGCCACTATTCCAGGTGAGCCTGTAATCAGAGTTGGACATGTATATTATAACTTTACTGTGAACTGAAAGTACCGATTCAACAAATTATACAATCAGAAGGAGGTATTTTCTGGTCCTGTCATTTTTTTTTTTTTATGTTTGAGATTAGTATTCTAGTTCTTTTTTTCTTTTCTTTTTTTATTGGATATTTTATTTACATTTTAGATGTGATCCCCTTTCCCCATTTTCCCTTCACCCAGGAACCTACTATCCTATCCCCCTTCCTCCTGCTTCAATGAGGATATGCCCCCACCCACGACTTCCCCCAAACTAGGCATACAGCCTTCGTGGGACCAAGGATCTCCTCTCCCACCTATGCCAGAAAAGGCCATCCTCCTGTACATATACAGCTGGAGCCATGGGTCCCTCCCTATGTGCTCCCAGGCTGGTGGTTTAGACCCTGGAGCTCTGGTTGGTTGGTATTGTTGCTCTCCCCATAGGGCTACAAACCCTTTCAGCTCCTTCAGTCTTCTCTCTCACTCCTCCATTGGGAACCCCATGATCAGTTCAATGATTAGCTGTGAGCATCCGCCTCTGTATATTTCATGCTCTGGCAGACCTCTAAGGAAACAGCTGTATCAGGCCCCTGTCAGCATGCTCTTCCTGACATCCACATCAGCGTCTGGCTTTGGTGACTACACATGGGATGGATACCCAGATGACCCCTCCTTCATTTCTGTCACATGCTTTGTCTCCATATTTGTTCCCATGAGTATTTTGTTACTTCTTCTAAGAAGGACTGAAGCACCCACACTTTGGTCGTCCTTCTTCATGAGCTTCATGTGGTCTGTGAGTTGCATCTTAGGTACTACAAGCTTTTGGGCTAATATCCAATTACCAGTGAGTGCATACCATGTGTGTTGTGATTGGGTTACCTCACTCAGGATGATATTTTCTAGTTCCACCCATTTGCCTAAGAATTTCTCCAATTCATTGTTTTTAATAGCTGAGTAATATTCCATTGTATAAATGTACCACATTTTTTGTAACCATTCCTCTGTTGAAGGGCATCTGGGTTCTTTCCAACTTCTGGCTATTTTAAATAAGGCTGCTATGAACATAGTGGAATATGTGTCCTTGTTATGTGTTAGAGAGCATCTTCTGGGATATGCCCAGGAGTGGTATAGCTGGGTCCTGAGGTAATGCTATGTCCAATTTTCTGAGGAACCACCAGACTGATTCCCACAGTGGTTGTACTAACTTGCAATGCCCACCAATGGAGGAGTGTTCCTTTTTCTCCACATCCTCAACAGCATCTGCTATCACCTGAGTTTTTGTTCTTAGCCATTCTGACTGGTGTGAGGCGGAATCTCAAGGTTGTTTTGATTTCCATTTCCCTGATGAATAAGGATATTGAACATTTCTTTAGGTGCTTCTAGGCCATTTGAGTTTCCTCAGTTGAGAATTATTTGTTTAGCTCTCTACCCCATTTTTAATAGGGTTATTTGCTTGTCTGGATTCTAATTTCTTGAGTTTTTTGTGTATATTAGGTATAAGCCCTCTATTGGATGTGGGATTGGTAAAGCTCTTTTCCTACTCTGTTGGTTGCCGTTTTGTCCTATTGACAGTGTCCTTTGCCTTACAGAAGCTTTGCAATTTTATGAGGTCCCGTTTGTCTATTCTTGATCTTAGATCATAAGACATTGGTGTTCTGTTCAGGAACGTTTCCCCTGTGGTGCCCAGGTACTGGAGGGTATTCCCCACCTTCTCTTCTATTAGTTCCAGTGTATCTGGTTTTATGTGTTCGATATGGGCCTTGAATTCCTGGTATTTCCAAAAGTTTTACCATGAAGGGGTGTTGGATTTTGTCAAATGCATTCTCAGCATCTAGTGAGATGATTGTGTTGTTTCGTCTTTGAGTTTGTTTATATAGTGGATTATGTTGATGGATTTCCAAATACTGAACAATCCTTGAATTCTTGGGATAAAGCCTACTTGATCATAATGGATGATTGTTTTGATGTATTCTTGGATTCAGTTTGCCAGAATTGTATTGAGTATCTTTGTATAGATATTCATAAGGGAGATTGGTCTGAAGTTTTTTTTCTTTGTTGGGTTTTTGTGTGCTTTAGGTAGAATGAATTGGGTAGTGTTCCTTCTGTTTCTATTTTGTGGAACAGTTTGAAGAGAATTGGTATTAGGTCTTCCTTGAAGGTCTGATAGAATTCTGCACTAAAACCATCTGGTCCTGGGCTTTTTTTGGTGGGGAGATGTTTAATGACTGCTGCTATTTCCTTAGGGGTTATGGGGTTGTTTAGATGGTTTATCTGCTCCTGATTTAACTTTGGTACTTGGTATCTGTCTAGAAAAGTGTAATTTCATCCAGATTGTCCAGTTTTGATGAGTATAGGCTGTTGTAATAGGATCTGATGATTTTTTGAATTTCCTCTGTTTCTGTTTTTATGTCTCTCTTTTCAGTTCTGATTTTATTAATTTGGATACTGTCTCTGTGCCCTCTGGTTAGTCTGGTTAAGGGTTTATGTATCTTGTTGATTTTCTCAAAGAATCAGCTCCTGGTTTTGTTGATACTTTGTATAGGTCTTTTTGTTTCTGCTTGGTTGATTTCAGCCCTGAGTTTGAATATTTCCTGCTGTCTACTGCTCTTGGGTGTATTTGCTTCTTTTTGTTCTAGAGCTTTCAGGTGTGCTGTCAAATTGTTAGTGTATGTTCCCGCCAGTTTCTTTTTGTAGGCACTTAGAGCTATGAGTTTTCCTCTTAGAGCTGCTTTAATGGAGTCCCACAAATTTTGGTATGATGTGTCCTCATTTTCATTAAATTCTGAAAAGTCTTTGATTTCTTTATTTCTTCCTTGACCAAGTCATCATTGAGTAGAGCTTTGTTCAGTTTCCATGTGTATGTGGACTTTTCATTGTTTTTGTTATTATTGAAGACCAGCCTTAGTCTGTGGTGATCTGATAGGATGTAAGGGCTTATTTCAATCATTTTATATCTGTTGAGACCTGTTTTGTGACCAATTATACAGTCTATTTTGGAGAAGGTAACATAAGGTGCTGAGATAAAGGTATATTCTTTGTTTTAGGATGAAATGTTTTATAGATATCTGTTAAATCCATTTGGTTCATAACTTCTATTAATTTAACTGTGTCTCTGTTTAGTTCCTGTTACCATGATCTGTCCATTGCTGAGAGTGGGGTGTTCAAATCCTCCACTATTATTGTGTGAGGTGCAATGTGTGCTTTAGTAAAGTTTCTTTTATGTAGGTGGGTGCCCTTGCATTTGGAGCATAGATATTCAGAATTGAGAGTTCATCTTGGCATATTTTTCCTTTCACGAGTATTTTTCCTTCCTTATCTTTTTAGATTACTTTTGGTTGAAAGTAGATTTTATTTGATATTAGAGTGGCTACTCTAGCTTGTTTCTTGGGACCATTTCCTTGGAAAATGTTTTCCATCCTTTTACTCAGAAGTCTTGTCTGTCTTTGTCACTGAGGTGCGTTTCCTGTATGCAGCAATATTCTGTGTCCTCTTTATGTATCCAGTCTGCTAGTCTACATCTTTTTTATTGGGGAATTGAATCCATTGATGTTAAGATATATTAAGAAAAAATGATTGTTGCTTCCTCTTATTTTTGTTATTTGAGGTGGAATTTTGTTTGTGTACCTATCTTCTTTTGGGCTTATTGGAAGATTAGTTTCTTGCTTTTTTTAGGTTGTAGTTTCCCTCCTTGTGTTGGAGTTTTCTACAGTTATCCTTTGTAATGCTGGATTTGTGGGAAGATACCGTGCAAATTTGGTTTCATCATGGAATATCTTGGTTTCTCCATCTATAGTGATTGAGATGTTGCTGGGTATGGTAGTCTGGGCTGGCATTTGTGTTCTCTTTTTCTTTGTTTTTAATTTTTATTTTATTTTTTTACAACTGCTTTTAAACCTTTTTTTATTTTTTGCTTTTCTTAGCTTTTTAAAATTTCATTTTTATTGGATATTTTATTTATTTACAATACAGATGTCATCTCCTTTCCCCATTTCCCCTCCCTAGAAGTCCCCATTCCATACTCCCTCCTCCTTTAGCCTTTTTTTTTTTTTTTTTTTTTTTTTTTACCATTTTGATTACATGCAGTATTAAGGTCAGTTCTAGGTTGAGGGTCTAGCAATACAACAGATGTAAATAGTCGAGGAACAAGCAAGACAATAAACACAAATCGTCAAAGAAAATGAAAGGCTTTAAACCCAATTACTGCAAGTATTAAGGTCAATTCTAGGTGAGGAACTAGCAATATTTTAGATGCATCATATTCATCTCATCCCAGAGGATCTCCTGCACTCAGAGCATTTGTGTATCCACTGCACCCAGAGCAGTTGACTCCTAGCTGGTCTGCTCCTGTGAAGACACCATATCCTAACCATTGTCATGGATTCCTTCTGATCTGAGCCATTGCCCTGAGCAGACCTTGGGTGCTAGCTCTGCCACCGATACCACAACACCCAGAGAGAGCTGAACTCCAAGGAGCTCTGGAGCTTCTGATAACTGAGTATCAGACCTGCGTGTCTTTGTTGAGGGTCATAAGTGCCCTAAGTGGGTAGGATGACGGATTGGCTCTCCTTTAAACAACCTACATTTTAGCAGTCCCAAATGTTATATACGCAACAGCAAATGGTACAAAAGTGTCTACTGGTATTGGGCTCTGAATGAGTAAATGTCAGCTTATTTGTTCCAAAAGGGGCAGAGAAACTATCTGAAGAGATCATAATCGCATTCTTATACTGCCCCAAAAGAAAGTTAAAATCACCTGTGTCTGCAGAAGGCAGTGTCAAGTGTTTCACTTTCTTTTTGCCATAAAGCCTAAAGTGGTCCCTTGTGAAACTGAGCCCTTCAGGGCTCCAGAACTTGTCCTGAGGGATTTATTTGAAGGGAATGTTGGGTGAAGTCTGGGCAGGATGTCTCTGAGATAAGAGCACAGGGCACCTCCTCTCCATAGGGAACACCCAAAGTGAGCTGCAGGACAACATCCCAACAGGGATCTATGAAGTTCCATGTCCTACCTATGGTCAGCTAAAACCCCTCATATACCAACTTTTAACAGTTGCCCCAGAGAAGCACCTACTAGAAGATATTAAGAAATAGCGTGCTTAACCAAATATCAGTGGGGAAAGGTCACAGACTATTTCAAGTGAGACTTATTCAGGCCACAGTATCTTTGCCTTTCATGTTCTGTGACTTTGGTATGACACACATATCTGTGCATCTCTGCAGAAGAAAGAGAATGGGGACATAACGGGGACATACTTAACATTAAAAGATCATGCCATAAACTTGGGCTTGGCTGAAGGACCTTCACAAATACTCAGACCCTGGTCATACACCTTTCTATGCCCCACAATTTCTTCTCCTTCAGTTTTTCCCCATAAAGTAAGAAGCACTGATCCTATTCATGCCTATTACGGCCGCTGTGTGTAGAACAGCACCTGCCTGAAGACAGTCATAGGGCAAAAGTTTCTCTACGCTTTTCATTTTCTTCTGTTGTCCCATGGATGACAGCCCCAGGTAGAGCAAAGCCCTCCAGTGTTTTTGTGTGGCTGTCCCTTTTGTGAGCTTTAGCAAACTCTCAGGAGAAGCACCTTTGACATTGGGCAAGAACCTACTTGCAAACTGCTTGCAAACTGAGAGCAGCCATAGAAGAGGCAGAGGAGAGAATGAAGGCATGCCTGAGTCTACAACACTAGCCCACCATAGACAAACTAAATTCTACTGTGCACAAAAGTCAGACTCTAAAGAAAACTATAGAGTCTTTGAAATGGCATGTTCCAGGCTAACACCTAGGAATTTCATGCAGTTGACATAAGCGATTTGCAAATATTTCAAAGCATGTAAATTTCATCCCAGTATGTGCATCCTTCTAAATGCTGTTGACAATGGCACATAATAGATCTTTGTCAGGAGACAGTGTCAGGTTGGCTATATAAAAGAGCATTGGGAAATGCAAGGAGAGGAATAATTGATTCAGGTGATCAAAGTGGGCATCAGGCTGCACAAGAAGAGACTCAGAAACCTCTTTGGTCTGTGACCTTTCCTGCCACGATTTGGATCCTTATATTTTTAGTTTTTTAACAAGGCTTAAATTGTTTGGGTCTGGAAGTTGCAGGACACATTACAAAGATCTTTTTATGAAAACTTTTCTTTTAATAAAAAGCCAGAGCATCTGTGTCCATGCTAAAACACAGAACAAAGTACCCAGCTCAGACCTAAACCTCATCAACTCCATGTCATCCCTCCCTCCCACTTGTCAACAAGGGCTAGGAGATGGCATCTCATGCAGGGTCTCCCTTTTTTTCAACTTGACCCAGTCCTTCACCTGAAGTTTTTCATGAATTCCTCTATGGACTTCATTGGCCATGTCAAAAGCATCAGAACAGATCTCACTACTCATGTGCACATCCCTAAATACTGGAACCCTTTGACCTTGTTCTCTACGTAGTACACAAGGCAGCTTCATTGCCTTGCTGTGAACAGAGGCTCTCTCTCTGCTAGAGAGGGTAATCGGAGGCAACCTATGTTTGCTGAGACCTGCCAGCTTTTCCAGCTCCAGTTTCCAGTGAATGAGACCACTTTAGCATTCCTCCAGGGTTTCTGAGAGAGCATTAGATCCCCTGATTAAGAATTCTATGCCATTTAAACAGATCTCTGGATTTGGATGGCTAAGAAACAAGCACAGTATGAATTGGGATCCCAAGCAAAGGAAAGAACCCATGACACCAAGAGGCACAAGAGCCAACAAGGCAAGTAGCTAGTTGCGGAGCAGCAGTCTGGCAACTCTGTGACTGTCTGAAACAGGAATGAATTCAGAACTGAATCCAAAACCTCCTGATAGAGGCAGACCACAATGTGTGATTTTGGAAACCAGTCTTTGAGGACATTTTTTGAGAGTGCAGGAGAACCTCATAGAAGTTGAAAAACCTTTCCAACTGTCCTTCTTCCAAAGGGGACCCTGAATGACAGTTAATTGTCCCCTGTGGGAGAAACCTACAGTGGAACCATGAGGGAACCAAAGTCCATCAGTGCTGACAGATCCTCACAGTGTGTTTGGAGGCAAAAGCCATTTAGGCAAACCCCACCTTTCCCTTTACTCCTTTAGATAACCTCCCTCCTTCTTATAGACACAACAGATTTAGGTACTTCCAGGGTAACCTTTCCCCAGTTACTTCTGAGGTTTCACATAGGTTTATAAGGCTACCAAGCTGTCATGCATCAATTTCATAACCAGACAACATCGTTGAGTGTTCCTTGCACCTGCCTGTAACTTCACCTGCTTATACTGAGGACTATTCTATATTTCCACAGTCCCAAAGTGTTACTGTGACTGTCCCAGGCTATGCTTGATTTGCCTCCCATAGAGCATAATTGGAGCTGTCTCATTCAGCCAGTTGTCCCCCTACAGCGGTATCACATTTCAGAGCATGGAGCTGTGGCATCAGCAAAATTGGGCACAGAAATCCCCCTCACAGCTGTCTTCCAGTAGCAGAAATGGAAAACACATGACAATCCTTTTACTAGACCTCAACACAGTACTTTCTAGAGCTGATCCAAAGGGTGGGTTGTGTTTCCCCTCCAGGCCTTGACTGGTGTCGTGACACTTGACACAGACCACCTTCGTCCAACCTAGGAAGTTCAAATTGATCTATTTTCATTTAAAAATTTTTCCCCCCCCCCCCAAAAACCCCCTTTAAAAAAAAAACCCCCTTTAAAAAAAAAAAATTCCAACCCCCCTTTTTAAAAGGGGGCCCCCCCCAAAAAAATTTTTTTTTTCCCCCCCAAAAACCCCCCCAAAAACCCCCTTTTTTCCCCCCCGTTTTTTTTTCATTTTAAAAAAAAACCCCCATTTTGGGGTTTTAAAAAAAAATTTTTTTTTTTTTAAAAAAAAAAGGGTTTTTAAAAACCCCCCAAAATTTTTTTTTGGGGGGGTTTTTTTTCCCCCCCAAATTTTCCCCCATTTAAAAAAAACCAAAAAAACCCCCCCCCAAAAAACCCCCCCCCCCCCCCCCCAAAAAATTTTTTTTAAAAAATTTTTTCCCCCCCCCCTTTGGAAAGGGGGGGCCCCCCCAAAAAAACCCCCTTTTAAAAAACCCCCAAAAAAAGGGGAAGTTTTTTTTTTTTTGGGGGGGGGGAAAAAAAATTTAAAAAACCCCAAAAAAAAATTTTTTTTTTAAAAATTTTTAAAAAAAAAACCCCCCCTTTTTTTTTTTGGGCCCCTTTTTTCCCCAAAAAAAAAAAAAATTTTTTTTTTTTTGTTTTGGGGGGGGTTTTTTTTTTTTAAAAAAATTTTCCCCCCTTTTTTTTTTAAAAAAAAAAAGGGGGGGGGGGGCCCCCCCGGGGGCCCGAATTTTTTCAAAAAAAGGGGGGGGGAAAAAAAACCCCCCCCCTTTTTTTTTTGCCCCAAAAAAAAAATTTAAAAAAAGGGGGGTTTTTTTTTTTCCTTTGGGGGGGGGGAAAAAGGGGGGGGGGAAAAAAAAAAAGGGGGGGGGGGGGTTTTCCCCGGGGGGGGAAAAAAAAAATTTTTTTGGGGGGCCCCCCCCTTTCCCCATTGCCTGCTGTGTAGAATATCTGAAATGTATTTGTCCTGCCCATCTGAAACTTGTTGCTTAAGCCTGCTTCTTATCTTCTGCTATTCCTGTTCTGTTAGCTGGGGACAATGACTGGGCTTTCTACAGTTGGTGGTTGAATGGTTAGAAATGACTTGAGGACGCCTTGTGGTGGTGGTACACACTTGTAATTCCAGCAGGCAGAGGCAGGTGATCTTTGAGGTTTTTGACAGCCTGGTCTACTGAGGGAGTTCCAGGACAGACAGGGCTACACAGTGAAACCCTGTCTTGGGATCACCCTGTCACAGAATGAAAAATGTCATGTGGAGATAAAGGCAGAGTATCTGAGTACCTCTTCTTGGGCTGTGGGATAGTTAATGTAAGTTAAACCACAGTTACTGGCAGTTGGGGCTTGCCATCCCCCAAAGTTCTGCCCACCAATCCCCTTTCTCAAAGGGGGCGGGTCTATCAGCCTTTCTTCTTTATGATCTGCCACAGAAATTCTACTGCCTGATGAGGACCAGTGTACATAACACATGTCTTTGGTAGGTTACTTTGCATCCATTTGGTGACAAAAGCAACATGGGGCACAGAAGGTTTAATGTGGCTCATGTGTCCTGATCATTGACCATCTTTGAAGAGAAGTCAAGGCAGTAACTCAAAAAGGGCATGAACCTGGAGGCAGGAAGTGAAAGAGAGCCTACAGAGGAGGGCTGCTGACTGGCTTGCTGACCTGAGTTTCCTGCTCAGAAAATACTACCCAATGTGGCACATCCCCTAGTGGAACCATACTCCCATACTAGTCACTGATGAAGAATCTTCCTATACACTTTTCTGAAGGCTATTTATGCAGGGTCCTCTCAGTCACATTTCCCTGCATTCTGGTTTCCTTTGCTTATTATGTTGACAAGTTTACTCGCACCCATGAGCACCATATAAATAGAGAGGGCAGTGCTAGGATCAGGTGAAATGTCACCAAAGGCAGAGACTCAGATAGATGTCTAAGTGTCAGAAGCAGCTAGCTGTTCCTTGTAGCTGTTTCCAGACCTATTGAAGCAGAAGTGAGGGCCAGGAGGATTACAGGCTGGAATTCAGTGTTAATTCGTAGAGTGGACCCATCTCACACAGATCTGAGGGAAGATTATGACTCTGCCCTGCCTGCTATAAAAAGCACTAGGCAGAGAGAGGCCCTGACTGGTAGCACTCTGTCAGTGAAATGGTCCCTAACCTGCTTTTGTGTAGGAACCAAGAAAAAGTTGAATGGATGAAGTCCTGAGTAGTCTTTTGGACATGGACTTGGCTCTACTAGGACTCAGAGACCAGTTGTCTCTTCCCAAATTGGCAAGGATATACTCTTATGTGCCAGAGTAAAGAGAATGGAAAATCTTTGCTCTGTCTTCCAATATGATTGTTTATGAATGATCAGTGCTGCAAGTTCTAGCAAATGTGTTTTCCCCCACTTGGATGTTTACAGCCTGATACTGCTCATGGACAGAGACCTCCCACCCAATCTCGCTAACCCCTTGGCTGTGATGTACCAATTAAAATTCCTAGATTCCGGTAGTCCATAGGCTTACTCAGAGAATCCAGCTGATCCAGCCCACTAGCCATGTGTCTATGTGTCTTTACTTTTATTTCTCACAGCTCAGGATAGCACAATGAGCCATTTGACCCTCTGGATATATCCTTCATGACCTACACCCTCTCTCTAACCACTCAAAGGGCTGATTGGTTATTTTGTTTTGTTTTGAACAGGGATTCTCTTTGTAGTCCTGGGTGTCCTGGAACTACAATGTAGACCAGGTTGCTCTCAAACTCACAGTTTCACCTGCCTCTGCTTCCTGACTGCTGGAATTAAGGCTACACCCCATCACAACAACAACACTACCACCTCTTCGTCTTCCTCCTTCTCCTCCTCTTCCTCCTCCTCAACAACTACCACCACCACACACCACCACCACAACAACAACAACACCACCCCACGACCACCACCAAAACCACCACTACCACCCAAGCCACTGTTTCCTTAAGCCTTTGAATTTGTTGGCTTCCTGGAATTCAGAGAAGAGAGACAGGTGGACTGGCAGCTCTCCTATTAGTCAGAACTCCCCAAATCAGGCTTAGTGGCCCAGATCCCATCTGTGGAGCTGACTGCAGAGTTGAGGCATCCAGTTGTACCAACAGGATCTGGGTCTTATTTCTGATTGTTGTTTGCCCACATTTAATGAAGTGCTCTACTTTCTCATTTTTATAATTGATTAATGAATTCATTAAACTTTTCATCCCATATAACTCATGAATTTGTAGAGTAACTTGGGAGCTTTTTAACATGTGCTTGGAATTGAGCAGCCATTGGAACCATTATTTCATGCATTGGAAATATGATTCCAGGTGAAGTTCAAAACTTGTAGCTGTGCCTGAAGAACCTCAAATCCCCTTATGGGACCTTTTCCTTGTCCATCACACCAATCCTTCACAAACACTAGAGTTTCAGGTCAGTATAAATTTGATATTAACATTTAATGTTTAATTGCCTTTGTTTGGGTATCTGTGGTTGTGTGCGATGTACATGTTGTGTGCACATGTGCATTTCTCAGTGTGTGTATGTGGGTTGGTGTGCTGTGCAATCATAGTAAGGGTCACATGTGGTCAGAGGAAAATACTTGAGAGTTAGTTCTCTCCTTCTACCTTGTTGTTTTGCAGTCCCTGTTGTTTTTTGTTTAGTTATATATTAGTCCAGCTGCCCTTGGATAATTTATGCAGTTCTGCTGTCTCTACCTTTTACTTTGCTGTAGGGTTTACCGTTTTTTTGCTTCTGAATAAGCCTTTTCCTTTGGGATCTGGGGATGTACTGTGGGTCCTTAAGCTTGGATTGTATCCTCTCTGTATACTTCCTCTCCTTTAGCCCTGGATCTGTTTTCTTTGAAAGCCCTATTTTATGTCTTTTTGCAAAGGAATTTAAATAAATGTGCTACTACTTATGGCTGTATGTGTGTGTGCATGCAAGTTTGTGTGTATATAATTATGCATAGATTTATTCAGTATTTCCTCTTCCCAGTGGCCTGTTGCCATTCTTTACCCTGATATGTGCAGTTCCTTACATGCCCAACTATTTCCTCATTCTGATGTGTCCTATGCATTACATACTGTGCCTCCCTCTTCTTGTCCACAATATTTCTTGTTTTTCCCTCTCCAAAACGGTCCACTCTTGTTTTTCCTGTCCTAAGTTTCACAGAAAACACACAAGCACATAAACACAGGCACTCTCAGGCATTCACAAACACAAACACACACAAAACACACACACACTCACTCACTCATTCACTCACAGAAAGGCATGTAGAATGCACAACACACATGTAGCTTCTGCACATTATAGAAAACTGACATTTGTCGTCCTGAGACTGCTTATTCACTTACATCTTGATCTCCAGGTCTACACATGTCCTGAGTATCCATTTCCCTTTACAGTAATGATGTGTCAGTGTTCCTGATTTCTTATCCCCACTCATGTGTTGGAACACCGCCTGTCTGGTTCCTTTTCTGAGCTATAGTGAACAGTGCAAAAATGATCATGGATGTCTGAGTATCCCTGCATCATATGATGGATCAGACAGCAGTCCTATTTCCCTTGTTCTAAGGAACTTTCATGCTGGCAGACAGGGTAGCTGTCCCAGTTTCACTTCCCCCTATCAGTGTGTAAGCATCCAAGATTCTCCCTGTCTTGCCCATCATTTGTTGTCCTTGGTTTCCTTGTTACCAGTCATGATGAACATGAGACAGTTCACCATAAACAATTTTAATTCCATTTCCAGGATGTTGAGGATGCTGAACGCTTGTTGAAGTATCTACCTTTATGTGTCTTCTTTTGAGGACATCTATTCAGTTCACCACCCCAAGTATTGAATAGATGACTTGGTTTTGGTTGTGTGGTTTTATGTGGGGCAGTGGAGCCTGCCACCAGACAAAAGTCCTGGTAAATTTAAGTAGGTTTAAAAACCTCTGGTATTCTCATAATTGAGAAGAGTAGTCATTAGTTACAATTCAGGTCTAGGTCCAACTATCTGAGAACAAGAGACCGTGACATTCCACTAGGAGGACAATGTCACTTAGGCACAATACCTGAGCCCCTACCCCATGCTAATAAAGCATCCCTAACATCTCAGATTGAGGCAAACAGAAGCATCTGTCCCTGGATCCCAGCCTACCCCACAATGCTTATAAGGTCCCTGCCCACAAGTGTCTGCATTATTTCACCAAGAATCATCAGAGAGCATCTATCTTACTGTCCTGTAATACTCCTGGGGAGAATTTTCTCAGGAAGTTTTCTTTGTGAGATCTGGATCCTGCCCAGCAGGCCTGGTTGAAGGTTTCCCTGCAGCTGCTTGGCTAGCCTTTGTGGAAGCTATTGGTGATTATTCACCTAAGCCACTTCCTGCCACTTCCTTAGCTGCACCAGCTCTGGCTCTGGTTTCTAGCTGCCTCTTACATCTTGCTCCTTACCACTAACTCCATAGCTGCTAGGGAACCAGAAGAGATCCAGTAGTCTGCCTCCTTTGTCTTCCCCTTTAAGAACTGTAAAATTTGTCTCTTCTGGCTAGGCCAGAGCCTCCTGGGACCTTTCCTTCCAGCCAGACACATTACGGATCCCTTGACAGATTCATCCTGGTATAGAGACCAACAGTTTAACATATTTCAGTGAGTTTGAAATATCAACCAGATTTAGACATGACAACCAGTTTTCTGTTTTTATATTTTGTATTTCTTCAGGGTATCTATTTCCTTTGGTCACTTTTCTTTTGTTAGAAGATTTTAATTTTCAGGGAAGCCCACTTTTTTATTTTCAAGTACACTTCCCACTTATCCATAATATTTTCAAAGTTCTGGGCTTACTTGTCTATGTGCTAAAGTGTGCTGTGATTTTCTGAAGCATTTTAGGTAATACCTTTGTGGCTTTGATTCATTTGGAATAATCTTATTGTATGGTGAGAGGGACTTTAATCTCTCATATATGGAAATTCGATATTCCCAGCATCATTTATTGACCAATGTGAGCCTTTTCCTGCAGATTTCCATCACCACCTTTATGTAGAATCAGATGTCTCTTACTGTGTGGGTTCATTTTTAGGTGATCCGCTCTAGGTCGGTGATCTGCTCCTGTGTTTCTGAGCCACACCACACTGTTTTCCATTCTATTAATGTGGAGTATTGGGGTTTCTCTAGCATGGTGCTTTCTTCCTCTTCCTCTTCCTCTTCCTCTTCCTCTTCCTTCCTTCTTCTCCTCCTTCCTCTTTCTTTCCTCTTGCTCTTGTCCCTCCTCCTCCATCTTTTATTTCTCCCCTCCTCATCCTTTTCAGTTCCTTCTTCTTTTTCCTCCTTTTCTTCATTCTCCACCTTTCAGGTCTTTTGCTTTCTGTTACATCTCATATTTTGTTTGTGTTGCTCTGCTTCTTAAGAACCCGATATGTATACAAGTCTGGCTTCAACCTCAAGGTGTGTCACCTCTTCCATCTTGCCGGGGCTAGAATTAATGGCCTGTGCAACACTCCTGACAGGACGGCTTTCTGTTTAGGAATACTTTAGCTGATGTAGAACTTTTGTTGTTCAATAAGACAAGATTCTTGTCTGTGATGAATATAACTGGACTCTCAATGCAAATACACGTTTATTAGCAGGTCACGTTTACCAGTACAGCCACCTGACAATGGAGACTACATTAATCAATGTGCTCAAGATGCCTTTCCATCTTCTTTTCAACCCCAAGGCCAGAAATGCCATGCTCTACTGCCCTGTCATTATCGATGGTTGATTATTTTCAGGAGGAGCACTTGGCTTTATTCCTTGGTTGTTTTCATGAGTTTTTAAAAGTTATTGTTTATTATTCCTTTTTTTGATATGATTATTATTACCAATATATTTATTCATTTTACATCTTGAATGCTGCTCCCTCCTTCATCACCCTTCACAGAGTCTCTTCCCTTCCCTTCTGAGTGTGTTAAGGTCACCTGTGGTATCCTCACCCCCTGGCACATCAACTCTCTTCAGGGTTAGCACATCTTCTTCTACCGAGGCCAACTTGTGAAGGTTTCCACAGACAGTCAATAGCTTAAGGATCGCCCCCAGTCCACATGTTGGGAAACCCACATGGAGACTGAGCTGCACATTTACCACAATCATGCCATAGGTCATGATGGAGCTTCAGTATGCTTCTTGGTTGTTGTCAGCTCGATAGCTGCCAATGGCCCAGGTTAGTTGACTCTGTTGGTGTTCCTGTGGAGTCCCTATCTCCTTCAGGACCCTGAATCCTTTCTCCAACACTTCCATAAGAGTCCTTGAGCTCCATCCAATGTTTGGCTGTTGGTCTCTTTATCTGTTTTAGTCAGTTGCTGGGTGAAGCCTCTCAGAGAGGAGTTATGATAGGCTCCTATCTGGATGTCCCACATCGGAGCTGACCTCCTTTGAGACAGGCAGAGCTTCAGGCTGTGAAGTAGAGTGCAGATCTCTGATTGCAGGTAGTAGTGTGAGACTGGAAGCCAGGAAAGACAATATGAACAGACAGTAAGTTTACGTCATTGATACTGCAGCCAGAACTCTGCTTCTTTGACTCTAGTCTTAGATAAAAACATATAAATTCCTGCTTGTATGTTCCAATTTTGAGCCAAAATTCTGGTTGGTGACAGGTTGGGCATCTCTTAAGGAAGTAGGGTCTCAACCAGTTGTTCTCAGCCTTCCTAATCCCCTGACACTAATATAGTTCATCATGCTGTGGTCACCCTAACCATTACATCATTTTGCTATTATTTCATAACTGAAACTTTGCTACTGTTATAAATTATAATGCATAATGTATGGTATATCTGATATCCCGGATATGTGATATGTGACCCCCCAAATGTATTGTGACATAGAAGTCCAGAGTCACTGGTCTAAAATGCTATTTTTATACATAAATGTTTCTCAAATACTTTCTATACTGAACATTGACCATTACTTTTCTTGCTTTTTTTTCCATTAAAAAAGGATTTCATTAGAAACATACAAGGAAACTTGCTTTCTTCAGATTCATATGAAAATTGGCTTAGTGTCCCAGATAAGGACTCTGTGCTTGGAAAAGTTTCTGCCATACAAAGGTAATGACAGAGTAAGACCAAGATAGAAGCACTGCATTCTGAACTAGGCAAATGAGAATTTGTTGTGTGCAGGTCAGCCTAGTGTATTGGTTTGAGTTCCTGTATGAGATAAATTAAATAAATAAGTGTGTACAATGTTTGTGGATTATTTGCATCCTAATATTATTACCATAGTATTGTGAATATTGTACCTGTTAAATACATGTCATTGATTAGAACATGAAGCTATTACTGAGTTTGTCTTTCTTAACTATAACTATCTAGAGAGGTCTGGGTCAGGTATAACTGTGACTTTTTGAATCATCTTCCTGTATGATGATACTCCATGGAATGATTTCTTAGATAACAGAAACTTTGAGCTTCCATTTCTACCCAAGTCCCCAGCATCTCTGCCTTACCTATAGCAGAAGCTTTTATAACTGCGTTGTGTAGGGTCACTAGTGTGCTTTATACTCCTTATGTTCCAGTGTGTCACAAGCATGTTATATCTATTCATATTACATTAGATATTAAATGTGTCCTCATGGTGGCTGGAAAGATGGTTCGCTGTTTAACAACACTATGTTTCCATACACAGAACACACATGGACTGTAACTATCTTCAGTCATTCTATTTCCAGGGAACCTGACACCTTCCTCTGGGTTCTGTGGGTAGCAATTAGTACACAGATATTCACACATAATTTTTAAAATTTCCTATAATTCTATAGGGAGAAGTGATTTGCAGAAAATGTTCTAGGCAATACTTTAGCTGTATATTCTTACTTCTTTTGAATTCTGATTATATAATTAGCTGATCTAGAAAACCTTTATGCCCATTTTTCTTTGTATTTAGTGTTTTGTAAGTAACATTACTTGTTAGACTATCAACAGTAAAATTCTCCTCTTTCTTTGTATTCTATTCCACTGAAGATGCCGCAACCAAATGTCCTCTTGCTCAAACATCTTATCCATGAGTTATTAAAAATTAAAACCTCTGCCAGGAAAATGTAGACACCCATCTTTTATCTCTCTGCATGAAATTATTCTCATTGCTATTCATAACTGTAAGTTTGCTACTGCTACCAACCACAATGTGAATCTATTTCCTGGGTCCTGCCAGGTCGAGACCCACAGGTTGAGAGCTGCTGGACTACAATCAGGCACCACACTGGATACTTCAGACTTGACAAGAAATGCAAACAGCTCGCCGCAGTGACATGGCTACAATCCCAGCCTATATAACAGGATTGACGACCTGAGGTTTCATGAATAGCCCTTCCCTTTAAAAAAAATACATATGAAATTGTACACAACTCTAGTTCTAGTAGCCATAACTTTACAAAGCCTGCTTGTTAGGTAAATAGCTACATTCAGCACTGAACAGCAAGTCAAACAGGCAAACAGAGACAGTATGGCCTGTGGAACTCAAGTATGTTCTATCATCTTGCCTGTGTGAAATGTTTGCTAATTTTAAAATAACATTTTACTTTAGAACGACATTTTAAAATATCACTTTTCCCTTTTGGTAACAAGAATATTAATTCCACTGTATGAAACAGAAACAAGGCTCACTTACCATCTGTATGATGTTTCCAGTCGTCTCGTCGACGTTTTCAATATTGAAATGACCAGCTGGAGCAGCTGCCATTTCCTTCCGCAGCTTCTCATTTGCCTGGGCCATTTGTGGAAGGAAGGCCTGAACCTGGTCTAACACTGGAGGGCAAACACAGCAAGCAAGCGTGTTAGTAAATTCTAATTCAAGATGTCCCAGCACAGCATTTCAGAGCAGAGTTAACAACAAACCCATCAACTCTGTCCCTCCACTTCTGAGCTGCATTGGGTTGGAGGGTGGGTGCAAGGCCCAGGCCGTCTGAACTCCCAGAGCACCTATTACTCAAATGTTCTGTTACTCTGCCATCCCCAAAGTATAAAGACCTAGAAGGCTGGCACTAACACGATGACTGGGGAAAACCAGATAGGATGAGCTAATGATTAAGTGCACCTGGTCTTTACAGTGGGGCAGTCAAGGTTCTTAATGAGACCCCTTTTCCATTTTTTACTGTCAGTCACCTGGAATGTCTGTCACCTCCCCAGCTGCCCACCTTTCATCTGAAAATGTCAACACCACCCTTCTTTAAAAAATTAAAAAACAAACAAAAAGACAAACAGGAACAGGCTTGCTATATAATAACGAATTCTCTGGGTTCCTACCTTCCAAGTCCTGCACAGAACCACGCCTGTCCTTCCTTTGAAGCTTGAGTCAGTACTGCTCCTCATCCTGAACTGGCCTATGTTTCTGTGGTCTTGCCTATCACAATCCGCCTGTGGTGTAATCTGACGGGGTGGGGTGTTCTAGCCAAGCCAGTGAGCGCTCAACTTGAGAGCTGAGGAAAATACCAAGTAACCGGATGTCTTTCTCATTCACCAGCTGACTTGCCACAGCTGTAGGGCAGCATCTTCAGGTTAGCCTAACACCGAGAGAGCAGAGCTGAGACTGGCAGCACATGTGGACAATGGGTGTCGGGATCCAGATAAACTTTAGTTTCTCACTCTGGCTTCTCTTAAGACAATCTGAGCTTCCACCATTCTGCAAATCAGAGTTCTAACTAATGCATTCAATCTCACCACCGTCAACATGACACCAGCTAGTCTGAGAGAACCTCAACTGAGGACCCAGCTGTAGGACACTTAACTAATTACTGATTGATGGGGGGCCCAGACTATTTTGGGTGGTGCCATTCTAGGTCTGATCTTGGGATCTATAAGAAAGCAGGCCTAGCAAGCCATGTGAAGCAAGCCAGTAAGCAGCACCCCTCCATGGCCTCTGCATCAGCTCCTGCCTCCAGGTTCCTGCCCTGTGTTAGTTCCTGTTCCGGCTTCTTTCAGTGATACACAGTGATTTGGAAGCATAAGCCAAATAAACCCTTTCCTCCCAAGCTGCCTTGGTCTTGGGGTTCCACCACAGCAAAACACATCCTAACTAGGACAGAAATTGGGACCACAGTAGTGAGTATTGCTGTGACAGAGACCAGACTGTGTGTTTAGGATTGTCTGGGCTGTTAAAACCACTAAATGTTCAGAGCTCAGTGGGTTGCTCTGTAGGAGCTTGGAGGGTAAGAACGTTGAGATCAGTGCAGATGGAGGCCTGGCCTGTGAGGCTTCAGAGGCCAGTTTGAGAGTCCGTTAATGACTCTTATCTCGGCTTCCCACAGTAGAAAGGTTATGGGTTCAGGAAGCCACGCAGCTTAAGTGGGTTCCAAGGATTTGAATTCTGGTCCTCTTGTTGACTCAACAAGCACCCTTATTCTGAGCAATCTCCTAGAGTCAATAAGTACCTGCTAGGTGTGGTGGTGCACACCTTCAATTCCACTACTCGGGAGGTGGAGGCAGAGGTGGGTAATCTATGAATTTGAGGCTGGCATAGTCTACATAGAGTTCCAGGCCAGTCAGAGATAGAGTGAGACTGTTGTCGGAGGGAAAGCAAAAACAAAATTGACATGTCAGCATGGGCCAGTAATCCTGGAATTGAGTGAGATAGGAGAATCTGGACTTCAGGGTCATTGTCTACTACACAATGAAGTGTGAGGCCAACCTGGACTACATGAGGCCCTGTCTCAAAGAAAGAAAACTAGCTACACCATAACTAGCTGGGCCTTTGGGATTCAAAAAAAATGCCCTTTATTCTGAAAAAAACTGCAGGCAGGAATTAACATGAGAAATTCTATTCCTCAATGATTTACACAATGTATTTGACCCTACAGTCTGATATGAGCCATGAAGACAGACTATCCCATCACATAACGGATTAACTAGCCAAAGTGGGAGAGTGCCCTCTAGCGTAGAAAGGAGGTACTTAAAAGGGCTCCTCTACATCGAACTGTTTGAAGTGTAGAGGTCTTTCTGGAATGAGGCTTAGAGCAGATGAACAACTGGTCCCAGATACCTGAAACCACACACACAAACAGTTAACAGCATAAAAGAGCCCTGAGCAGCAAGTGCAACTCATCATACCTGGGGCTGTTCTGGAACGCCCTATATAGACCAGAGTGGGCAGGAGCTCAGAGATCCCACTGCCTCTGCCTTCCAAGTGCTGGGATTAAAGGGATGTGACACTGGCTGAAATGCTGAGTGGATTTCCCGCACACAGATCTCCCTCCACCAAAGCCACACTAAGGAGTTTATGCCAAAACCAAAAAATATTATGACCATGTATTTTAAGGATTTTAATTGGTTTTATGTTCTGATTGTAAAATTGGGCCACAGCTCAAGTCACAAACTAGAGTGAGCATTCCAATGAGGTAGGTAGAGGTTTCTTTCACAGACACAAAGGGGCCAAGAAAGTGGAAACAAAAACCCCACTCAGCATTTCAGCTTACCCCTGGAGCCTGCTTCGGGGCTCAGCTGCGTTGCCACCCAGTTCTTGGCTTGATGGATGCACAGTAGGTCTCAATTTTAAGAAACCTCTGTGTCCATTTATGGCGAGAGCTGGCATGTTTTTGTGTTACTTATATATTACGTTCTTAGGTATTGTGCCCGATGTCATCTTTTTTGTAAACAGTCGTTTGATTGACCGATAGTCATATAGCATACGTGCTAACTATCCCTCCAAAAGGTGGTTTTCGTGCATTCATCTAGTTTTGTAACTGTCACCACTATCTAGTTTTTTTGTTTGTTTTGTAATCTCCACAAGAAACCTTTTAGTTGCTTGCTACCCATTCCCCGACTGCCCCAACCCACTGGAAACCGGTAATTTTTCTGTTCTATGCATTTGCTCTTTGGAGACACTAATGAAATCATACAGAATTTGTGGTTCCCCACCTCCTCCATTTAAAGGCAAGATTTTGGCTCTTTCCCTAGGGGAGCAGTCTTGCTGGATAGTTCAGGCTAATCTGAATTCGCTGTCCTCTTGCTTCAACTTCCCAAGTGGCGATCTCACACACCCCTGTGAAACACCCAACCAATGTATATGTCTGTGGGTTTTTGTCTGGCTTCCTTCACGTAGCCTAAGTTTTCAAAGTTAATTCATGTTGTAATTAGTGTGCGTGGGTTCTGTACTTTCTTAGAGCTGAGTGACTGATAATGTGTCACTACCATTCCTGTTCACCACTTATAAAACTGAATTGGATTTCACTTTTTAGCCATCACATCTGATGCTGCTAGAACATCTGTGGATGTGTGTTTTAAATGCTCCAAACCTTAGGTGTGGAATTGCTTGGTACTTAACGTTTTTGAGAAAATTTCAGACTTTAATCAAAGTTGTTGCTACACTTTGTAGTCTACCAAACAGTTTATGCGGGCTGCATTTCTCTTAAACTGCCAACCGCCAACACTTGTCGTTTTTTTACTGTTTTTTTTTTTTTTTAAAGCTATCCTAGTGGTATGACTTGATATTTTTTCCTGGTTTTAATTTGCATCTCAGACCAGAGATTAAAAAGCCTTCCTTATGCTTATTGTCCGTGTGTGTATCTGTTTTGGAGAAACACCTATTTTTGCTGTTTTATTTGAGTTTTTGTTATTGTTGTTGAGCTATCTTATTCATCACAAGAAAATTGTAGATTTTTGGCTGATACTCCAAACTTGCATTTAAAATATGATTAAGTGGCATTTGAATCTTTCAGAATGCTTTACGTTTAGCCTGGTCATTCTTGGGCATTTTCTTGTACATTTATTTATTTATTTACTTACTTACTTGACTTTCTTGAGAAAAACCATAGGCAGTGATATAGTCTTGGGAGGTCCTGCTGGCACTTTAGTTGCTGTTTTTTGTATATTTTATGTGTGAAAAATTTTACTTATCATTAGCTACAAGAAATTTATATTGGATGTTAACTAAATCACTCTAACTCATGTGCTTCCCAGTAAAGTAAAAAGGTCTTTTTTCCTTTCAGTCTGTTTAGTTTCTGTTACAGTCATGATATATATGGATGCTAGATAATATGTTTGCTTTTTGAGGTAGAGTTTCTCTCTTTCTCAAGGAAACACAACAACAAAACAACAAAAACAACCCCCAGGTTGGGTCATCTTTCCAAGTCTAAGCTCCTAAAAGGTTGCCAAGCAGTGTAGAGTTGTGTGACCAATATACTTACCCACATGAAATTGTAAAACCTGAAAAATCTCCAGGAAGAAAGCCAGGGTCTTCCTGACCTTAATGATGGGACTTGGGTGGAAAAAAGAAAAAGCAATCTCCTTCCAGGAATGCAGGCAATGAAGAGACTCAGTGAGGGCCGAGAGAGCCTGGGGTAGAGCCCTCTGCAGCACTGACCTTTCTCCCTACCTCAGCCTTAGATCCTGTTGCAGGGACCACTGATACAGCCAAAGAAGCGTTCTCTTAGTTCTCCTGGTGGTCACCAAGAAAGGGAAACAAACAGCCATCCTCTCCTTCACAGAGTTGTGGGTTGTGGGGTCTTTAGGCTAGCCTAGGAATTTAGTCAACATTTAGAATAGGAACCAATGATGTATATTCCTTGAAAATAACTAAACTGCCTTAAAAAGTTACTTGAGGTGCATTTCATTACGTGGCTAAGCATTAGGTCATCAAGTCCACTTTTTTGCTAGCTGTCATCTTTAAATATTTATTGAGTGATAGGTAATAGGCATTGGGCAGCCCCTGGGTCCATGGAGTTTGTTACCTAGGGAGATAACTGCTGAAGTGTAAAGTCCTCTGGGCTGCAGAGAAGGAAATGGTGTTGGAAGGCTGAGGAACTCACATTCAAGAGCAGAGATCTTAAGTGGAGTAGTAGGTAGCCAGGTAAAAGGAGAGACTGGAACTAAGCAGGCATGTTTTAGGCTAAACCAAAGAAAACCACCATGCAACAACAACATGAGGGAAGAAACTCCTGTAAGAAAACTAAGAAGAGGGGTTCAGGCATAGCTGTTTGCAGAATGCCTGCCTAGTGTTTGAGAAGTCCTGGATTCCACCCCTAGCACTCTGCAGTCCCAGGACTCAGGAGGGTGACAGCAAGAGGACCAACAGTGAACCACCCTACGTGGCTATAGTGTGGGAAAGCCTGAGCTACATGAAACCCCTTCTCAATAAAACACAACAAAAACAACCCTCACACTAAGGAGAATGCATGCACTAGGTCATCTTTCCAACTCTAAGCATCTATTAATAGGTTATCAAACAACGTAGAGAGTTGTGTGACCAACATGTCTTGAAAACTTAAAGTAGGTCAGACCTAGTGACACATGCTTTTAGACCTTGGTAGATAGAGGTAGGCAGATCTCTTTGAGTTTGAGGCCATTTGTCTATAGCAAGTTCCAGGCCAGCCCAGGCTACATTGGTAAATAACGTAGAAAACTAGAATATATTGAGCATAGATATTGCTGGACCATAGGGTTAAGGGCTTGTTGTTAAGATTTAGTTAGCCTTCTTAAGGAACCTGGGTTTATAGTAGAGGAAGCAAGAGACCATTGATCTAGTCAGGACCTGACTGGAGAAATTGCTATCTCCTGAAGATCTCTTTAGGTCCTTTATCTTTCTGAACTCAGTCAGAAACTTTAGATTTCTTGGTCTAGTGATACAGGCATACCAAAATCTGCTTCCAATCTGATCTGAAGTATCTTCCCTTTGTTTTTGTCCCATTTCATAAAGGTTCTCTGTTTGTCTTCCCTTTTTTGCTCCAACATAGAAAGGTCTAAGACCTTGCTTCTGCCTTTTTATATTGTACCTGGTAACTGGTACAATACCTGGTGCATAGTAGGGACTAAACACATTTGTAATCAGTTAGTGCCTGGTGCAGAGTAGGGACTAAGCATATGTTTGTTGAGTCTCATGACATACGACACAGTGAGCCTCGTGTGGTGGCTTATTTCTGTATTTCCAGCACTTGGAAAGATTGAGTCAGGAGGACTGTCATGAGTTTGAGGGCAGCCTGGGCTAAGGAGAAAGACCACATCTCAAAAGAATAAAACAAAAGCAAAACAGGGCAGGAGGTGGCTCAGCAGGTGAAGGCTCTGGTCACCAAGTCTGACGAGCTGAGTTTGATCCCCAGGACCCCTGTAGTGGACATAGAGAACCGACCCCTTGAAAGTAGTTCCCTGACTCCACACACGTACAGGTTCCTGCAATTGACCTTATCAGCATGCAGACTTTTCTAGTGAGTTCCAGCACCAGAGCTGATTGAAGGAAAGCAGAGCTGCTCGGGGTGAGATCTAGCTTCCTTCATCTCCCCGGAAGGAACTTGCTACTGTGAAGGTGGCCCAGCTTGGGAAGGTGAGGTTGGTAGGAGGTTGTCTGAGTTAGACCTGCCTCTGTGTGGGAGGCGGCTGCCTCTCTCATTTCACCACCTAAGGATGTGAGGTCCTGTGGTGCAGTGGGCGTGGTCAGATGCAAGTGCTGCTCCTTCAGGACAGAAATGAGACCTGGTTCTCTCTCTGGCTGGAAGTGCTGAGTAGACATTTGACCTGTGACAGTGAGCGGGTGTTATTGTATTTATTGTTTATTAGCAAGCTTACAGAATAGTGGAATTCATGACACTTTCATACATATATGTGTATGACTTTCTATGGGACATCTTTGAACTTAAACTAGAGAATAAAAATGAAAACTTTATTCGGAGCAAGGAATTTTTCTTTGTAAAGGGACAGCTTTGTTTGTCTTTTAAACTTTGTCATTTTGACTTTGTCTTTTCTCTCTTTCTCGATTTTGAACTTTGACCTGTTGGCATCTTCTCTGTACCTGGCCATTCCGGAAGCTTTTTCATTACTTCTCATTTTAATTATACAACAAGTCAAGTACAGGTTTTAAGTTGGTTTTAGAAGTGGGTTTGCTTTGAAAAAATTGAACCCTAAGAGTTGGGGTGGGGGGGTATGTGAAAAGGGCAAAAAAGAAAAGCACAGGTTGATATGGGTTCTGAGTGACAGCGGCTCCTTACCGGAACCCTGGTGAATGAATGGCTGTCTTAGTTTCTACATGTCCAGGGCTCTAAGAGCTGGAGAAACAGTGAAGAGATGTGATTCATGCTAATTTTACTATGGCGTCTTATTGGCTTATAGAAGCACCTTATAAGAACTATTGATTTTACTTTAAGTTTCCTTTTGGGCAATTTCACTTGTGTATATAATACAGATAATTTATGTATTTATTTATTTATTTTTGGCATTATCTGAACTGTAGCCCAGGTTGGCCTCAAACTTACAGTAGTCCCACCTGAGTGCTGGGATTACAGGTGTGAGCCACCAAACCTGTTAAGAGTGAATGTTTTCTCCCAGATGACCAGAGTTTGGTTTCTAGAATCCACAATGCATAGCTTATAACCACCAGTGATTCCAGCTCCAGGGGTCCTGGTTCCCTATTCTGGCCTCATTGGCACCACACACCCAAAACATATGCTTACACAGAAACACATACACATTTTCAAAAAAGAAAGAAAGAAACCTTAAAAACAAAACAAAATACAAACCAGCATGTGCCAACCCCAAGTCTTCAGTAGCAATACCTTGTGTATAGTTTCTAAATAAAGTTTCCTGTGCCTTTGTATCGGGTGCTAAATGGAATAATTTTCTCTGAAACTGCAGGAAATTAAGGAACTTGACATTTTTGTTGTAAGAGAGGGTTTTTTTTTTTTTTTGGCAGTTTTACAGAATATATGTAAGAAATATTTAAGATAGCTTAATGGAAGTATGTCCTTTGGTTGCTTAAAAGCAGTTTTTCAACTTCAAAACAGTTCTGCTATTGAACTGGTTTTCTATTACAAGCCTCGTTAGAAGCAGCATAAATCCTTCTCATGACTGCCTGCCCTGCCCACATCTCTTTCTTTTGACTTTTGAGACAGGGTTTCTCTAGGTAGTGGTGGCTGTCCTGGAACTCACTGTGTCTATCAGGCTGGCCTTGAACTCACAGATATCTGCTTGCCTCCTGAGACTAAAAGCTTTTGGCACCACATCCAGCCCTGCTTCTTACCTGTGACACCTGCTTATGCATGATTACGTTTGGATTGCACTTCACGTCTCACATGTTGTTTTCATAGGGACTAGATATAGTCTAGCAGACGGTGCTCGCTGCAATCCCATTTGGAGGTCCTTTTTCTGTGGACATAGCTGTGTTTATTCTGTCAACATTTTCTTAGTAAATTTGAGTTGGTCTAACAGTTATCTGTTGACTTTTTTTTTTTTAAGGTAGGTTTGTTTAAGTAGCTCAGTTTAGACTTGAAGTTTTAACACTCCCTCCACCCAGTACTGGGATTTCAGGTACAACCATCATGGGCCCCTCCTACCCTTTAAGAGGGGGATTTTGCTATTTTACCCAGGGTAACCTTGAACTCTGTCCTCTACCAGTCATCCTACCTCGGCCACCAGAGTAACAGACCACAAGTGCACATCCTCAGCTTTCAGCATAGTTTGTGTATCTGTGTCCCAAGTTCCAAATATATTTCTTTTTTAAAAAATAAATCTCTTGTCACTCTTTTTGTGAGAATACTGGAGATTATAGTCCTGAGAGTGCAGTCAGCTTCTCTGAGTCTCCTGTCAATTGAAGATCTCTGTAGTAAGGATTTAGCACAGGAAGGACTTGTTGTCCTCACTTTCTTTTTTTTTGGGGGGGGGATGGGAATCCAACACAGTTTTACAAATGTTTAGCCTTCCTTCTAGCTGTGCAGAGTTTTAAGGCTGCGGAATTTGGTGCCATTTTATGGCATAGCAGCCTTACGATGTTGTCTGACTGCATTGGCTGGCTGTTGAGTGGCTCGTGGCTGGAACTTGTCAAGTTTGTGCAGTGGCCAGAGCCAGAGTGGTGTAAGGTGGCTGGCTATACTTTCCCTCTTCTTGAATTTTCCCCAAGTTGTCAAGAAAGCTGATGTCACTTCCAATTACGGTAAGTCAGCCTTGTGAGTTCATGAATCAGTTTAGGTAGGTTTCAGCCGAAGCTAACCACATCAACATTTTTCTTAGATGCTGACTCTGTATACTTTAGCATCTGTATCCAAAGGAGATGCTGTTCTTTTAGTAAAAAAGAAAAAGATGGCCAGGCGGTGGTGGTGCACACCTTTAATCCCAGCACTTGGGAGGCAGAGGCAGGCGGATTTCTGAGTTCGAGGCCACCCTGGTCTACAGAGTGAGTTCCAGGACAGCCAGGGCTACACAGAGAAACCCTGTCTCAAAAAACCAAAAAAAAAAAAAAAAAAAAAAAAGATTTGGGTTTTGTTCTTTCTAAGTGTATGTGAGTGGCCATTTGAGGATGCTGTATGTGTGTGGCTGCCCAAGGGGGCTGGAAGCTAGAGGCGTTGAACTCCCTTGGAACTGGTATTGTGGTATTGCAGGCAGTGTGAGCTGCTTGGTGTGGTGTTGAGAACCCTACTCAGGTGCTCTGTGGGACATTCCATGTCTTTATTGCACTTTCGGGGTAACTGTATAGTCAGGCAGGAAGAGTGTTTGGGGGAATAGTAACGCTGACATTTCCAAGGGTCTTTAGATCAGCTGGCTAAAATGCTGTAGGGTAAGGTGTGTGCATTGCTGTAGGGTAAGGTGTGTGCATTGCTGTAGGGTAAGGTGTGTGCATTGCTGTAGGGTAAGGTGTGTGCATTGCTGTAGGGTAAGGTGTGTACATTGCTGTAGGGTAAGTGTGTACATTGCTGTAGGGTAAGGTGTGTACATTGCTATAGGGTAAGGTGTGTACATTGCTGTAGGGTAAGTGTGTACATTGCTATAGGGTAAGGTGTGTGATTTTGATGCCTACTGTTCTCTCCTCTCTGTGTCCTTGATTCTGTATTAATCTGGGAGGTTTTCTTCACATGGTATACTTTGTGTCAGGTCTTTTGAAAGAGGCAAAAGTTCTGAGTATTAGGGACAGTGTGGTAGAAAGCATAGAAATGGGGAGATTTTAAAGGAGATTGGATTGGGTTGCAGGAGTCTGGGAATACAGCTTAGTCGATAGATTGCTCACCTAGCATGGACAAGGACCTGGGTTCAATTCAGGGGAAACACACACACACACACACACACACACACACACACACACCAGATTTCTGTTCCTTTAGGTAACCTAGAAAGGCGTTGTAGGGAGTCCAGTGGATAAGAATGATGAAGTCAAAGGGTTAATAACAAGAAACGGGGGCTGGGCCTGGTGGTGTATAGCTTTAATCCCAACATGAATTCCAGGCAGCTGTATTAGGATAGCCTGGTATAAAATGAATCATATGACTAGACCGGATGCCAGCGGAGACGAAGATGTGTTCAGGAAACCATGGCAACAGGTAGAGATCATCCTCCTCTCATAGGAAGGGAGCAATGTCAGGACTAATGATAAGATCTACCATAGCACCACTCAGACTGGAACACTTTTACAAAACTTACAGTTATTATTATAAGTGTTTTATCTACATGTGTATACATACATGTGCACGGTGTGTGGGTCTTGAGGATCAGAAGAGGGTGTTGGATCCCCTGGATCTAGAGTTACAGGTGGTTGTGAGCAGCCCTGTTGGAACTGGAGTTGAACCTGGATTCTTTGCAGGAGCAACAAATGCTGTTAACTAATGGGCCAGGCACTTTTTAAAGATGTTTGCACAAGTCAAAGAACAGTAGTACATGCCTGCACAGACCATGACGCTTAAGAAACAAACAGTACCCTTGAAGGACCCCACACTTTTATACCATTGCTCAAACAAAACCACTATCATGTAACTTGTATTGAATCCTCTCCTGGAACCATCCCAATGTGTGCCTGTCTCTGTCTCTGTCTGTCTCTTGTGTAAAGCACAGGGTTTCTTCAGGGTATGTGCTTATGGCACAGTTCTTAGCTTGTAGGGCATATGCTGCTTCTTTTTAGTAGATTGTTCCAGGTTGTCCCCCACTGTTCCCACTGTCACTAGGAGGAGTGCGTGTATTCACACTGTTTACGTACAAGTTCGAATTCACGTTTGGTCTCATGAGGACAGACCAGATTATCGAATGTATTAGAAAGTGCTTCTCACACTTGATGGTGTAAGCAAATCAGCAGGCATATTAGGAAAAGTGTAGCTTCTGATTTATATCATATACTTGTCTCCTCTCCTTTATTGAGATGGGTTCACTATGTAACCCTGGCTGTCCTGGAACTTACTATGTAGACCAGGCTGGCTTTGAGGTCAAGGAGATCTGATGGTCTAAGCCCAAAGAGGGTTGGGGTTAAAGGTGTACACCACCACAACCCAGCTTCTCTCTCCAATTTAGGTCTATATCTGTGTCTGGTTGCACAGGCCTATGATCCCAACTACTCGGGACAGTGATGCAGGAGGATTACACATTTAAGATCTGTCTTGGCAACTTAGTGAGACTCTGTCTCAAAAGGAAAAATTGAAAACAGTTGGGGTGGTGACTCAGAGGTGAACCGCTTACACAACAAACATGAGACAGTGTGTTCAGTCCTCAGTGCCACAGAAGCTAACAGAAAAGCTCTCAAACTGCTTAGAATACTTGAAATAATAGGAATGGCACATCTTAAATCACTATTCTATTGCTGCAGACAGACACCATGACCACAGCAGCTCTTACAAAAGAAGCATTTAGTGGCGGGCTTGCTTACAGTTTCAGAGGGCAAGTCCCTTATCTCAGAGTAGGGATCGTTGAAGCACACAGGCAGGCATGGTACTGGAGACGTAGCTGATCAGCAAGCAGGCACAGGCAATGAGACACACTGGCCCTGATGGGGACTTTGGAAACCTCAAAGCCCATCTCCAGTGACACACCTCCTCCAACAAGGCTAGTCCTAGTCCTTCCCTGACAGCCCATCAACTGAGGACTAAGCATCCGCATATTGGGGGCCAACCTCATTAATATCACTAGAGTTCATACATTGTATGTCTACTGTATTGTTCAGTGACCGAGGGCAAGAGCAACCCATGGTACAGATTCAGTACAGATACTTGTTTTTCCACCATTGAGATGGGATCTCATGTAGCCCAGGCTGGCCTCAAACTCAGTGCATCTGAGGATGAGTCTGAGCTTTTGATTCTCCTGCCTCTGCCTCCTTAGTGCTGGGATTGCATCCTGTACCACTAGTCCAGTTTCTGCGGTGGTGGGCTTCAGACCTAGGCCATGGTATTTAGGCAAGATCCATTCCGATGAGCTACTTCACCAGCCCTTGTAACATAACCCGCCCCCCTGCCCAAATGTTTTCCATCTGTGATTGACTGAATTTGTAAGTGTATAACAACCCTGGAGCATGGACGTCCAACTGCGGTACTTAATCTATCACTAGATTCCTGGAGCAACTCCATAGGAAGTCGAGTACCATAATCCTGTGGTGAAGGATACAGGATATAAAAAGGATATAGGACCCATGAGTACATCATGTTCTGAATCAGGAGATCTGAGGTCTTTGAGCCAATGCTGAAAGAATGTTGTCTCAGGAGTTACAGGTTTCTCCCATAAGTAAAGAAGAGGGAATAATGAAATGCAGCCTTAGTACCTGCTTGCCTTACTGACTCTCATCTCTTCCTCTTCTGGTCATTTCTTGTGGTCAGTCTTCCTGTCCCAGTATGAAAGACTCAGAGCGTCTTCATTAAAGTCAACAGTATGGTGAGGAGTGGGGCCATGTGTCATCTATCAATTCAGTGCTGCCTTGATTCTCATGGAAGTGTAAGACAGGCTTAGATGTTCCTGAGAAGTGTCTGAGGCTTCTAGCCCCATTGTGATAGGTGTGGTCATGAAGTCACTGTGCAGTCAGGTGCTGCCTGCCCAGGTGTCTGTGACCTTGCAGCTCAGTACCAGTAGGTGACTAGCTCCAGTATCTATCTGTGTCTGTCCTTTCTGGCCTCTGAGACTCCAGTCACCAGCCAGCTAGTCAGAGACCTACTTGAAGGCTGTAGACCACAGCAGACTTAAGGAGCATGCAAGGGCATTCCAAACTTTGTTCTGGTTGGCTTACAAAATGGAGGCCTGAGTATTTATAATCATTCTTTTGAGTTACTTCCTAAATAATCAAAGGGATATATTTATAAGTTAATTTAATGATTTTTTTATGTATGTGAGAATGTTAGATGATGCTAACCTAAATTTTTCTGTAGAATAAATGTCTTATATTGTATTCAGGATACCAATGAAATGTTTTTATAGTAAATTTCATCTTTGTCTCTTCGTATTCTGATGAAATTAATATGCAGTAACTTATAAATAAATGAATATAGCTTATTACTTAATATTTACACAGTATGATGGTATATCGTGTCTTTTATACATGGCATCTCTTCCCTGACCTTCTCCTCCTTCCCTTCTTCTTCCTTCTCCTCCTCCTCTTTGTGGTTTTGTTTGAAAGAGGGTCTCACTATGTAGCCCAGGCTGGCCTCTATCTTTGGGCAATCCTCTTACCTCAGCATCCTTAGTGCTGATATCACAGGAGGGTACTGCCATGTCCAGAAAATGCTGTTATTTTATTTCATCACTGTATCTGCAGAGGCAGTCAAAGACCCCATATGGGTGGGCTTCAGTTACATGAATTATATAAAAGTTAAAGCACTCTTATTCAAGGTAGATTATAAAACATTCCTAAATTTTTTCTTTGTTTGTTTGGTTTTTTTTTTTTTTTTTTTTTTTTTGATGCAGGATCTGTGTAGTTCTAGCTGGCTTGGAATTCCCTACATAGACCAGGGTGGCTTCAAACTCACAGTGATCTGCCTGCCTCAGCCTCCCAAGTGCTGAGATTAAAGGCATGTACCTCCACAACTGGTTTCTGCACTGTATTTTATAAAACAAAACAAAAAAAACTCCTCACTTTTATGTCACAGAACAGATTTGCATCCAACTCATAGAATATAGTATCACTCCCGTATTTTTATGAAAATCGGTATTAGTGTAATTTATCTAAGTTTTACATTTTATCTTTTTCTTGGCAGATGTCATTCCTCTCTTAAACTTCTGAATTTTTCTACTGGTGGAAACATTTTCTACAGAGCAGTCAATGGCTTAATTTGAGCAAGTGTTGCTGTGACTTTGGGTCCTCTATGCTTCAGGAAGCTCAAGTCTGAAAGATACAGGGCTTTTTGTGATGACAATATGACACACAGTAAAGGAAGACCTGTCACAAGACTAGTGCCAGTCCGGAGAGCGGAGGAGGAGGTTTTGTAGATTGGACTTTAAATTTAAATACAATTCAATCTGACACGTTTTTAAACTGACTTTTAAGGATGATGCCAATCATTTACCAGAAAAATCAGGAAGACAGGCATAAAAAAGTGAATGGCATTTGTCAGGACAGGCTGCCGGGTGCAGCACAGACCTTCAGCAAGCGATCAGAGCCACATCTGAACTCCCATAAGTTCTCAAAGCAGGGCTTCCACAGCAGCGATGGGCATGCTGTAGCCAGCTGCAGCCCCAATTACAATAACTATAACTACTGTGATGACTATAACTACTGCCACCTATAACTTCTGTGATGAAAGAGAGGCTTCGGAAACCACCACCATATTACAGGATGAAGATCTGTACAGCGAGGGCCATAATGCTATTGTGGAAACAAGCCAGAGGCTCCCGAAGGAGTCCAGTGGGGTCATGGCTCTGCAGATACTGGTGCCATTCTTGCTGGCTGGGTTTGGAACGCTTTCTGCTGGCATGGTTTTGGATATAGTGCAGGTGAGATTTTATCTTTATTTTCACTGTATGTGAAATGTATGTGAAATGCTACAGCCTGGTACACATAACCCTTGAGCTGCTTGGTACAGCCTGGTACACATAACCCTTGGGCTGCCTGGTACAGCCTGGTACACACAGAACCCTTGGGCTGCTGGTACAGCCTGGTACACAGAATCCTTGGGCTGCTTGGTACAGCCTGGTACACAGAACCTGTGGGTTGTCTGGGTTTTACAGCATCCTTTGTTGGTTATGCTGTTTTGTAAGACAAACCTTCCAGTAGATTCTTGAAGCAGGAAAAGAAAGTACATTTTTGGGTGGTGCCTAGTGTTTTACTCCACCTTCTGTGTTAACAGGCTGACTGATCCTTTTCTTTTGGAATTCTGAAGGCAGCCTGCCTTATTGCTCTCTAGCTACTCATGCTGCCAGTGAGAACAGGTGCCATCTGACTCCTGAGTCTCTTGTAAGAACTTGGTTTATTACTTTTATGTTCACCTGTGACTGTGAATGAGAGGAGGTACATGGGTGTTACTGCGTGTGTGGAGGGGTCAGAGGACAATCTTGAATGTTGAGGCTTGCCTTCCACCATGTCTGAGACAGTGTCATGTATCAGACTAGCTGTCCCGTGAGCCTCTAGTGATTCTCCAGGCTCTGCCTCCATCCTGCTGTGGAAGTGCTGGGATCCAGATGTGCCCTCTGCACATCTCGATGTGATGGTAATTAAATATGCCATCAAAACATTTAAAAGTGTGCTGCTGTAATAGATGTACACATTTTAAACATTACACAGTACCAAAAGGTTCTACATCCGTAGATCTATTTCTCAGATATTATCATTTTGAAATACCTTAGCTATTTTTCTGCCATTATTGGTAAGTTTTAAAGTAATATGTCTAAACTTCAAGTTTATGATTAATTTTATTTTGACTTTGGCTAAAAAAATAAATAATAATTGAAGACTTTTGACTTCCCATATTTCCCATATACTTATACCACAACTTAAAAAATAAAATTGTTAAATTTGGGTGGTGGTGGCACGTGCCTTTGATCCCAGCCATCTGGAGGCAGAGGCAAGTGGATCTCTGAGTTTGAGTCCAGGCTGATCTACAAAGCAAGTTCTAGGACAGCCTGGGCTACACAGATAAACCCTGTGTCAAAAGAAAGAAAGAAAGAAAGAGAGAGAGAGAGAGAGAGAGAGAGAGAGAGAGAGAGAGAGAGAGAGAGAAGAAAAAAGGATTGTCAGTATGTAATTAAGCCTTCTTTAATGTTTTTACTCAGGCCAATGGCTTGCTCTCCCTCTGTTTGTTTGTGTATTATTTTCCTTGGCATTAGTAACGGTTTCCTTTTTCACTTGGGTCTCTTCCCATAAGCCTTAGTGTTTCAGCTGCCCCAGCTTCTCAGGACTGAGTTCTTGTTTAACCTTAAGGCCTGGGTGCCCCCTACAGTGAGGCATGCTGCTGCCTTGAAAGGAAGATTAAAAGGATGCCTCAGGAGGTGCTTGTATATGGCCTTCAGGGGACTTGCCCTGGAGGAAGCAGGCTAGGGAAGGTAGATGGAGAGGACTCCAGTCAGAAGAAGCCACTTTGATAGGAGCCATGTTGATGAAGCCCCCATTGAAGTGGCCTTGGAGCAGCTGCTTCAAGACAAACACCACACTGCACCCACACACCAGTGCTCTGCATTCTCAGCGTACAGATGTGTTCTATGATAGGAGGCAGTGAATTTCAGAAGCGCAGAACAATCCAGTACGTACAGAAAGAAAAATTCAAACCTCTGCTTGACCGATATGCTTAAAGTATATTTTATTATCTTCATGATTGCTTAATAATAAACATATTAGCACAGTATTTAATAAGTACGCTCAGATATTTTCTACAAGAGAGCAGCATAATGTAGGATTCTAGATCTCAGATTTAATTCCTAGAGAAAGCACAGAACTGTGCCAGAAAAGCAGAGTAGATCCAGAATCTGAGGGAGGGGGGCTGGGCAGGAGAGAGGGGGCCTAAAGGCAGATTGAGCCTGATGCAGAAAGGCCTTAAATGCCAAGTCAGGAGAGGGTAGAGTAGATTCTAAAATAACCCAATCCTTACAGCCTGATTGAGACTTTTACAACGTCTCCATGATACTTTCTAGTCTTATGATTTTATTAAGCAACTATTAATTTTTTAACATTTTATTTACTCAACAAATCTCCCCTTTGATTTGCTGCAGAGTTTGCCTTTAAGTCCCCAGAGCACAGGTGAAGGACTTGTGGTCTGATGCTCCCTGAACACACCAGTATGCTGTAGTATAAACACTGGTTGTGTGAGGTCTCAGGGATGATAAAGCAGCCGCTTGCCCAGGGAGTCATCTTTCTCCCTGCTGGTAAACACGGCACTCACTCCCAATGCTTATGCTGCCTTGAGCTGGTATTGCCCAAGAGCCTGAGGAGATGGTTGCTCTTTGTGTTTGCTGCTCTCCTCAGTCCAGAGGGAAGCACGCAGACAGGTCTGCTCTGGACAGGTCTGCAGCCATTCCTAGAGTAGGTCCTGTGTGTGCTCCCCATGTAGCTCATGGATGTGCCACCTGTGTCTGTCTGTTCATCCCACTGCCCTGCATTCTTCCTGTAAGTTGACAAAAATAGTAATTTTTCCAAGATTATAAAACATTTCATTTTTTAAATAAAGACTTCATTTAAATCATGCATGTGTGCGTGTATGTGTGTGTGTGTGTGTGTGTTTACTGCAGAGGCCTGAGGCAGTGGATCCCTTGGAGCTCTAGTTATAGGCAGTTGTAACCTGCCTGATGTGGGTGCTGAGACTTGAACTCAAGTCCTTCTGAAAGAGAAATGGACTCTCTTATCTTCCAGGCCCAGATTTCATTCCTGGATTATGCTTACATGCCCTTCCCCCTTTCTGAGACAGGGTCTATTAAGTAGCCCTGGCTATCCTGGAATGTACAGTGTAGACCAGAATGGCCTCAAATTCACCTGCCTCCATCTCCTGAGTGCAGGAATTAAAGGTGGGTGTCACCACATACAACCTCTCATGCCTTTGGCCGAAATCCTTACCTGCAAAGCTGGAGTTGAGGAGCCAGTACTTGCTCATTTATTGTCTGAAAACCATTTTCCTTCTGAGAAGTGGAAGGGTAGTGGCGGTCACTTTGTTTCGAAGAATGAATGAGTTACCAGGGTAGTTTGCTGCATGATGGATGCTACCCCAGACTTAGCTTATTGTTACCATTATTAAATAAATGATAGAAATGGTATGCCTTGGAATGATTTTGGTTTTGGTGTATGTGCATGCATGTGCACCTGTGTGTTGGGGTACATGTATGTGCACGTATGTGCACCTGTGTGTTGTTTGTACATGTATTATGTGCATGCATGTGCACCTGTGTGTGTGGTGTGTATGCATGTATGTGACAGCCAGAGGTTGATGTTTGGTGTGTTCCTATCAGTCTCCAGTTTTTAGACAGGGCATCTAAGTGACCCTGGACTTCACTGGTTAGACTAGACTAGCTGGCCAGCAAGCACCATGGGTCCCTGTGTTCATGTTCCCAGTGTAGGGTTGCAGGCACACACTGCTATGCTCAACTTTGGATAACTGTTCTGAGGACTTTCTTCTGAGGATTGGAACCCAGGTGCTCTTGTTTGCATAACAGACACTTACTGACTGAGCCATCTCCCTAGCCCCATGCTTTCATAGGGGCCAGAGCAACATCTGGAGATGTTCTGTTGGGTATACCATCAGTCACCCTGCTTTTCAGATTTTTCTTCAACAGTAAAGTTGGTATCAGTCAACCATCCCATAATACTCATTCTGAGACAAGTAGCTGTGGACAGTACAAGCATTGGTTTTAGATTGTCCTATCACACCTGCAGTTTGAATCTCATATACCTAGCGTGTTTCTCCCACAACTTCAAGAAGATGTGGGTTCTTCTCCATAAGCACCAAGTTCTGCTGCTGTGCCACTGACTGCTCACAGCAGATAGGAAATCAGAAGTGCTGACTGGCATTCCACTCTGCGATGGACCTCGCACTTTTGCCTTCTAAGTCCTAAGGAATCTGTCTTCTTGTGAGGTTTGTTTGTTTTTTGTTTTGTTTTTTTGTTTTGTTTTGTTGTTTGGTTTGGTTTGGTTTGGTTTGGTTTGGTTTGGTTTGGTTTGGTTTGGACTTTGTGGTTTGTTTTACTCCCGATCTTTCTCAAGTGCATAGAGCCATGACAGCAAAACAAACCTGGCAAGGTACAAAGATACTGCCAGCCAAGTCAGAACTTGGGCTCTGCAGCCGAGCAGAGGGCGTGGCAATGCTGCGTGGTCTATTTCCCACCAGTTCTCCTGTGTTTACATCCTAAGTGTGCATCTCCTGTCTGTGAGACGGAAGGGTGACTCTGCACGGCATACCCTAGAAGAGGCAGCAAGATGCCCCGGATAACTGAGTAAGAACAGACACGGCAGATGTTGTCCCCCAAGTGCTGCCAGGTGTGAGAAGTCAATGTTTTATAATCCACTTGCTTCAACTAAACATGAAACAAAAACTCTTCTGTTTTACCATTTATCTTTTTCCCTTTCATTGTGATGATGATAGACATGTGCAGACCATCTTAATGTTTTTTGCATTTATTATTAATTTAGGTTTTAATTTTAAATTATAAACTGACAAATTATACCTGCCTATGTTTATGTATTTTTTTTATTTCTGCTGTCTTTTTTTATTGTATATTTTATTTACATTTCAGATGTAATCCCCTTTCCCCATTTCCCCCCGACCCAGGAACCCCCTATCCCATTCCCCTTCCTCCTGCTTCTATGAGGATATGCCCACACCCACCCTCCCACTCCTACTTCCCCATCCACAATTTCCCCACACTAGGGTGTCCAGCCTTCACTGGACCAAGGACTTCCTCACGCACCTATGCCTGACACTGTCATCCTCCCCTACATATAGAGCTGGAACCATGGGTCCCTTGCTATGTGATCCCAGGCTGGTGGTTTAGACCCTGGGAGCTCTGGTTGGTTGGTATTGTTGCTCTCATCATGGGGCCTTTCAGTCCTTCAGTCTTCTCTCTCACTCCTCCATTGAGAACCCCTTGATCAGTTCAATGGTTAGCTGTGAACATCCACCTCTGTATATTTCAGGATCTGGCAGACCTCTAAGTAGACAGCTATATCAGACTCCTGTCAGCATGCACTTCCTGGCATCCACATCAGTGTCTACCTTTGGTGACTGCACATGGGATGGATACCCAGATGGAGCAGTCTCCAGACGACCCCTCCTTCAGTTTCTGTCCCATGCTTTGTCTCCATATTTGCTCCTGTGAGTATTTTGTTACTCATTCTAAGAAGGGCCAAAGCACCCACACTTTAGTCTTCCTTGTTCATGTGCTTCATGTGGTCTGTGAGTTAGTTGTATCTTGGATATTTTGAGCTTTTGGGCTAATATCCTGTTGGGCCATGGAAGGGCTGCCATTGGCCTGGAAACCCTGAGATTGCAGGTGTGGCCACGCCCCCAAAAGCCAGGCCCCAGACCCACCCTCTCTATTTCACCTGTACCCTTAAGTCAAGTAAGACATGGGTAAGGGGCGTGCCTAAGAGCCCTCTGCTTTGAGATTTGCATATTAATGAGGGCGGGGGACTAGGTAATTAAGTTCCCCCCCCCAACTCCTCCTCTTCATACTCCCCAATATAAGGAAACCCCTCCTGGCTTTTGGGGGGGAGCGCACCAGATTCACCATTTTCGTTAATAAAATTACTTCATGGAAACTCAATTCAGCTTGTCTGCATGAGCCTACTTCTACTCGGAGACCTCCACGACCATGTGGGAACTATAGCATCCCGGGCGGAAAGTGCTCCAGAACCCAGGCCTCCACTTCGGCCAGCTCTGCCTGCCTTCGCTGCTTCATCGGATGCGCCCGAATCCGTTGCATGAGACCCCGACCCAGTCGCGGGCCGCCTCAGCCGCCACTCGGAGGCTTTGGGGCCTTGGGCACCTGCCTGCATTGTTTCCTACATTATCCAATTATCAGTGAGTGCATTCCATGTGTGTTCTTTTGTGATTGGGTTACCTCACTCAGGATGATATTTTCTAGTTCCATCCATTTGCTTAAGAATTTCTTGAATTCATTGTTTTTAATAGCTGAGTAATATTCCATTGTGTAAATTACCACATTTTCTGTATCCATTCCTCTGTTGAAGGATATCTGGGTTCTTTCCAGCTTCTGGCTATTCTAAATAAGGCTGCTATGAACATAGTGAAGTATATGTTCTTGTTATATGTTGGAGCATCTTCTGGGTATGTGCCCAGGAGTCATATAGCTAGGTCCTCAGGTAATGCTATATCCAATTTTCTGAGGAACTGCCAGACTGACTTCCAGAGTGGTTGTACCAGCTTGAAATTCCACCAACAATGGAGGAGTGTTCCTCTTTCTCCACATCCTCACCAGCATCTGCTATTGCCTGAGGTTTGTTCTTGGCCATTCTGACTGGTGTGAGGTTGAATCTCAGGGTGGTTTTGATTTGCATTTCCCTGATGACTAGGGATATTGAACATTTCTTTAGGTGTTTCTCGGCCATTCACATTTCCTCAGTTGAGAATTCTTTGTTTAGCTCTGTACCCCACTTTTTAATAGGGTTATTTGGTTGTTTGGAGTCTAATTTCTTGTGTTCTTTGTATATATTGAATATTAGCCCTCTATTGGATGTAGGATTGGTAAAGATTTTTTTCCCACTCTGTTGGTTGCTGTTTTGTCCTATTGACAGTGTCCTTTGCCTTACAGAAGCTTTGCAATTTTATGATGTCCCATTTGTCAATTCTTGATATTAGAGCATAAGCCATTGGTGTTCTGTTCAGGAACTTTACCCCTTTGCCTAGGTATTCAAGGGTCTTCTCCACCTTCTCTTCTATTAGTTTCAGTGTATCTGGTTTTGAAAGGCCCCCGGGGAGGTGAGACCCCCCCACTCAAGCCACGGGAGATTACCGACACCCAATGACTCACAAGACACTGATCTTGTTGCAATCGCAAGAGGTGAGGTTTATTTCAGGGTAATCAACGTGTTGAGGCTGAGACTTGTAACCCACATGGGGTAGAGGAGCCTCGACCCCTAGCTTGGGGAGTGTAGGATATTTAAAGGAAAAAAAAAAAAAACACAATTCAGTGGAAAGTCCCAGCCTATTATTCAGTGTGTGACAGGGTTCAAGGAACAATTATAAGAAAGTACAGGTTTTTTCTCAAGGCTCAATCTTATTCAAACATATCATTTACATCATCTACTTTGTGGTCAGCCAAGTTCTGGGAGCACAAAGCCCCAGAACTAGCTGACCTGCTCTCCTGGCTCTATTCTGCTAGAAGCAAAAATTCTACTAACTCTTCAGTTTTATGTGAAGGTTCTTTACCTTTACCTTCACATTTACTTTAATTCTGATTGTGCCATAAGAACATCCCTGTTGAATTTTAGAGACAACTCCATTGTCATTATGAATGTACTAACACCATGTGTGTAGTGAATAGCTAGAATGTATCTGTTCTAAAAAGGCAACGTGGTAACTAGAAAATGTAGTAGTTATTTGTCTTATTTTCCAGTAAAACACGTGGTTACTGCATCAATCATACATTTTTATTTGTTCCATGATAAGAATCTATGGTTTATTTTAAATAGTATTTTTTTTAAGTGTGTGTATGTGCACGCATGAGTGCAGGCATTCTTTTGGACAGGATCATGATCCTTTAACATGGATTTAAGATGTCTTTGAGATTACTTAAGTATATACTGGAGACACTCCATCAGGTTGTCTGCAACAGTAGCATCAACACTTTAAATGCTCAAAAAACTCTTCATTGCTAGACCTAAGGATTTTTTTATATGTTTAATATGATAGTAGGAGGGGGAAAATGGGGTAGGAGTAGGTATAGGGGGAGACAAGAGAGAAGCCAAGAGGGTCAGGAGAAGGAATGAAAATATGCAGTTGATAGGGGTTAAGGGCCCTGGATATCTCTGGAAAGTTCTATAGACTTGGGAGGTGAAAGGCTCATAGATATCAATATGGGTGACCTTAGCCAAAAAATACACAACAGTGGGGAGGTGGAACCTGAAGAAACCACTTCCTATAGTTAGACAGGGCCCTCAGTGGAGGGATTGGCTCATCAGCTGGCATTCTAAAAATTTGACCCAGAATTGTTCCTGTCTAAAAGAAATGCAGTGACAAATACAGAGCAAAGACTGAAGGAAAGGTCACCCAGTAACCAGTCGAACTTAGGATCAGTCCCATGGGAAGGCGTCAAACCCTGACACTATTACTGATTCTGTGTTGTGCCTGCAGATAGAAGCCTAGCATGGCTATCCTCTGTGTGGCTGTACCAGCAGCTGACTGTGGCAGATGTAGTACTTACAGTCAACTACTGAACTGAGGTCAGGGACTCCTATGGAAGAGTTAGGGAAAGGATTGAAGAAGCTGAAGGAGATTTCATCCTGATATGAAAGCCAACAGTGTCAAGTAAGCCAGACCCCTAGGAACTCCCAGAGACTAAGCCACCAGCCAGTGAGCATGCAATGACTGTATCCTAGTACTAAAGTGCAGAGGACTGCCTTGTCTGGGCTCAGTGGGAACAGATGTGTCTAGGTCTGCAGTGACTTGAGGCCCCAGGGAAGGGTGAATGCCCAGTGGTGATGTGGGAATTGGGAGTAGGTGGTACAGAAGCACTCTCATATCAAAAAGGAAGGGGTATGGGGGTATGGGTTAAAGAACTCTGGGAGGGGAGACTTGGGATAAAGTCAAAATTTGGAATGTAAATACATAAAATAATTCATTAACAATAAAAAAATTTATAAAGGCTAAATCCTCACAAGTCCCCACTTCCAGGTATGTGACACAGGTAAACAAGGACTGCTGTAAAGAAGGTAAATATCTTTTAGATTCACTGGGGATGAAGCCACTATTTATTATCTAACACCTAGTGGTCAGAAATAAAACATGTACATGCCAGCAACCTTGTCAATGTACAAAAGAATCATGTCTTGATATCACTATTTTTTTCTGGAAATCTTTTTTGCTGGTTGCTGTAAATCAAAATAGGATAACATTATTTTGTCTGAAACAAATATTCATAGAATTCTATAATACATATAGTAACCAAAACATGGCTGAGACACTGAGTGAAGAGCTGCAGCTGCAGTGTGAGGAGGGATATATAGCTGACACTACAGTGTTATTACAGCATCATTTACTGAAAATTGATTTTGCCATTTTAGAATGTTTTATTGACTTCTGGTCTGGGCACAGGCACTGAGCAGATCCCGGGCGGTAGCTCTGCACCGAACCTCACAAAACCCAGCAGAAGTGGGGCACCCAGGAGCTCTAACCCAGGCAGTATCTCAGGTAAGGAGACGCAACACCCACACCAAACAGGGAGTAACTGGGACCACTGGAACCCACTGAGACCCAGGGATTTCACTCCTGGCTCGGAGCACCAGTTCCTTCCAGTCTGGGCCCGAGTGCTCAGCAGATCCTGGGCGGCAGCTCTGCACCCAATCTCACAGAACCCGGGGAACTGGGCTCCCAGGAGCTCTAACCCAAGCAGTTTCTTAATCAAGGAGGCAGCAACACTTGCCCCAAACAGGGAGTAATCGGGACCCACTGGGACCCAGGAACTCACTCTTGGCTGGAGCACTGGTTCCTACCGGTCTGGGCCCAAGCACTGAGCAGATCATGGGCCCCAGCTCTAACCTCAACAGCAACCCCACCCAAACAGTTCTGACACAACCTAAGATAATAGGAAAGACAGGCTCCAGTCAGAGACAGCGCAGGTAGCACCAAGGAGAGCCAGATGGCAAAAGGCAAGAGCAAGAACATAAGCACCAGCAACCCAGGCTACTTGGCATCATTAGAACCTAGATCTCCCACACTAGAAAGTCCTGAACTCCCCATATCACCAAGAAGGCAAGAGTCAGATATAAAATCACTTCTAATGATGATGATAGAGGACTTTAAGAAGACATAAATAAACTCTTTAAGAAATCAAGGAGAACACAGGTAAACAGGTAGAAGCCCTTAAAGAGGAAACACAAAAATCCCTTAAAGAATTACAAGAGAAACAACGAAACAGGTGAAGGAATTGAACAAAGCCATCCAGGACATAAAAATGGAAGTAGAAACAATAAAGAAATCACAAAGGGAAACTACTCTGGAGATAGAAAACCTAGGAAAGGAATCAGGAGTCATAGATGCAAGCATCACCAACAGAATACAAGAGATAGAAGAGAGAATCTCAGGTGCAGAAGATACCAAAGAAAATAGTGACACAACTGTCAAGGAAAACACAAAATGCAAAAAGTTCTTGACACAAAATATCCATGAAATCCAGGACACAATGAGAAGACCAAACCTAAGGATAATAGGTATAGAAGAGAGTGAAGATTCCCAACCTAAAGGCCAATAAATATCTTCAACAAAATCATAGAAGAAAACTTCCCTAACCTAAGGAACGAGAGGCCCATAATCATACAAGAAGCCTACAGAATACCAAATAGACTAGACCAGAAAAGAAATACCTCCCTCACATAGTAATCAAAACACAAAATGCACAAAACAAAGAAAGAATTTTAAAAGCAGTAAGGGAAAAAAGGCCAAGTAACATATAAAGGCAGACCTATCAGAATTACACCAGACTTCTCACCAGAGACTATAAAAGCCTGGACAGATGTCATATAGACCCTAAGAGAACACAAATGCCAGCCAGGCTACTATACCCAGTAAAACTCTCAATTAACATAGATGAGAAACCAAGATATTCCACGACAAAACCAAATTTACACAATATCTTTCCACAAACCCAGCACTACAAAGGATAATAGCAGGTAAGCTCCAATACAAGGAGAGCAATTATACCCTAGAAAGAGCAAGAAAGTAATCCTCTTCCAACAAACCCAAAAGAAGATAGTCATACAAACAATGCCTCACTTTTAGCAAAAATAACAGGAAAAACAATCTACTCTCCTTAGTATCCTTAATGTCAATGGACTCAATGCCCAAAAAGACATAGGCTAACAGACTGGATACACAAACAGGATCCAGCATTTTGCTGCATACAGGAAACCCACCTCAGTGACAAGGACAGACACTACATTAGAGTAAAAGGCTGAAAACCATTTTTCAAGCAAAAGGTCCTAAGAAACAAGCTGGAGTAGCCTTCTAATACCGAATAAAATCTACTTTCAACTTAAAGATATCAAAAAGGATAAGGAAGGACATTTCATATTTGTCAAAGGAAAAGTCAACCAACATGAACTCTAATTCTGAACATCTATGCACCAAATGCAAGGTACCCACTTTCATAAAAGAAACCTTGCTAAAGCTCAAAGCACATATTGCACCACACACAATAATATGGGAGACTTCAACATCCCACTCTCAGCACTGGACAGATCATGGAAACAGAAACTAAACAGAGGTACAGTGAAACTAACAGAAGTTATGAACCAAATGGACTTAACAGGTATCTATAGAACATTTCACCCCAAAACAAAAGAATATACCTTTTTCTCAGCACCTCATGGTACCTTCTCCAAAATAGACCATATACTTGGTCACAAAACAGGCCTCAACAGATACAAAAAAATTGAAATAATCCCATGCATCCTATCAGATCACCATGGTCTAAAACTGGTCTTCAATAAAACAAAGACAATGGAAAGCCCACATTCACATGGAAACTGAACAATACTCTACTCGTTGATAATGGGGTCAGGGAATAAGTAAAGAAAGGAAAATTAAGGACCCCTAACCAAACAATTAAAGCAGTGCAGAGGAATCAGCTCATACAAAGCTAAGCATACCTACATGACAACACCTAAAGCTCTAGAACAAAAAGAAGCAAATACACCCAAGAGGAGTAGACGGCAGGAAATAATAAAGTCAGGGCTGAAATCAATCCAAATAGAAACAAAAGAAACTATACAAAGAATCAATAAAACCAGGAGCTGGTTCTTTGAGAAAATCAACAAGATAGATAAACTCTTAGCCACACTAATCAGAGGGCGAGAGACAGTATCCAAATTAATAAAATCAGAACTGAAAAGGGTGGCATAACAACAGATACGAGGAAATTCAACAAATCATCAAATCCTACTACAAAAGCTATACTCAACGAAAATTGGAAAATCTGGATGAAATGTACAATTTTCTAGACAAGTACCAGTTACCAAAGTTAAATCAGGAGCAGATAAACCATCTTAACTGTCCCATAACCCTGAAAGACATAGAACATCATTAAAAGTCTCCCACCAAAAAAAGTCCGGTCCAGACAAATTTTAGTGCAAATTCTATCAAACCTTCCAGGAAGACCTAATACCAATTCTCTTCAAACTATTCCACAAAATAGAAATGGAAGGAACACTACCCAGTTCATTCTATAAGCCACAATTACACTCATACCTAAACCACACAAAGACCCAACAAGAAAAGAGAACTTCAGACCAATCTCCCTTATGAATATCGATGCAAAAATACTCAATAAAATTCTCTCAAACCGAATCCAAGAACACATCAAAACACTTATCCATCATGATCAAATAGGCTTTATACCAGGAATGCAGGGTTGGTTCAATATATGGAAATCCATCAATGTAATCTACTATATAAATAAACTCAAAGAAAAAACCCACATGATCATATCACTTGATGCTGAGAAAGCATTTGACAAAATTCAACACCCCTTCATGATAAAAGTCTTGGAAAGATCAGGAAATTCAAGGTCCATACCTAAACATAGTAAAAGCAATATACAGCAAGCCAGTAGCCAACATCAAACTAAATGGAGAGTAACTTGAATCAATCCCATTAAAATCAGGGACTAGACAAGGCTGCCCATTCTCCCCCTACCTATTCAATATAGTACTGGAAGTCCTAGCCAGAGCAATTAGGCAACAGAATGAGATCAAAGGGATACAAACTGGAAAGGAAGAAGTCAAAGTTTCACTATTTGCAGATGACATGTAGTATACTTAAGGGACCCCAAAACTTCACCAGAGAACTAACTCCTAAACCTGATGAACAACTTGAGCAAAGTGGCTGGTATAAAATTAACTCCAACAAATCAGTAGCCTTCCTCTACACAAAGGATAAACTGAGCGAGAAAGAAATTATGGAAATGACACCCTTCACAATAGTCACAAATAATATAAAATACCTTGGTGTGAATCTAACCAAGCAAGTAAAAGACCTCTATGACAAGAACTTCAAGCCCCTGAAGAAAGAAATCAAAGGAGATCTCAGAAGATGGAAAGATCTCCCATGCTCATGGATCGGCAAGGATTAATATAGTAAAAATGGCTATCTTGCCGAAAGCAATCTACAGATTTAATGCAATCCCCACAAAATTCCCACTCAATTCTTTACAGAGATAGAAAGAGCAATCTTAAAATTTATTTGGAATATAAAAAACCCAGGATAGCGAAAACTACTCTCAACAATAAAAGAACTTCTAGGGAAATCACCATCCTGATTTCAAGCTGCACTACAAAGCAATAGTGATAAAAACAGCATGGTATTGGAACAGAGTCAGGCAGGAGGATCAATGGAATAGAATAGAAGACCCAGAAATGAATCCTCATACCTATGGTCACTTGATCTTTGACAAAGGAGCTAGAACCATCTAGTGGAAAAAAAGACAGCATTTTCAACAAATGGTGCTGGTCAACAGGAGGTCAACATGTAGAAGAATGCAAATTGATCCATACTTATCTCCTTGTACAAAGCTCAATTCCAAGTGGATCAAGGACCTCCACATAAAACCAGCTACACTGAAACTAATAGAAGAGAAAATGGGGGAAAACCTTGAACACATGGCACGGGGAAAAGTTCCTGAATAGAACACCAATGGTTTATGCTCTAAGATCATGAATTGACAAATGGGACCTCATAAAACTGCAAAGCTTCTGTAAACAAAGGACACTGTCAATAGGACAAAGCGGGACCAACAGATTGGGAAAAGATCTTCACCAACCCTACATCTATAGAGGTATACAAAGAACTGAAGAAATAGATTCCAGACAATCAAATAACCCTATTAAAAAATGGGTACAAGCTGAACAAAGAATCTCAGCTGAGGAAATTCAAATGGTTGAGAAGCATCTAAAGAAGTGTTCAGCATCCCTAGTCATCATGGAAATGCAAATGAAAACAACACTGAGATTCCACCTCACACCAGTCAGAATGGCTAAGATCCAAAACACAGGTGGCAGCAGATGTTGGCAAGGCTGTGGAGAAAGAGGAACACTCCTCCATTGTTGGTGGGATTGTAAGCTGATACAACCACTATGGAAAGCAGTCTGGCAGTACCTCAGAAAATTGAACATACTGTTACCTGAGGACCCAGCTATACAACTCCTGGGCATATACCCAGAAGATGTTTCAACATACAACAGGGCCACATGCTCCACTATGTTCATAGCAGCCTTATTTATAATAGCCAGAAGCTGGAAAGAACCCAGATGTCCTTCAACAGAAGAATGGATACAGAAAATGTGGTACATTTACACAAGGGAGTACTACTCAGCTATTAAAAACAATGAGTTCATGAAATTCTTAGGCAAATGGATGGAGCTAGAAAATATCATCCTGAGTGAGGTGACCCAATCACAAAAGAACACACATGGTATGCACTCACTGATAAGTGGATATTAGCCCAACAGCACACAATACCTAAGACACAACGCATAGACCACATAAGAAGAAGGAAGAAGGAAGACCAAAGTGTGGGTCCTTTGGTCCTTTTTAGAAGGAGTATCAAAAGATTCAACCAGAGCTCCCAGGCTCTAAACCTCCAGCCTGAGAACAGGTAATTGAGGGTGGCCTTGTCAGGCACCAGTGGAATTGGAGGACCATGGTCCCCAAAAGTTTGGATTCCCTAGTGTTGGGGAATCTGAGAGCAGGGAGATGGGTTTGGGAGGATGTTCGGAGCACACCCTCATAAGAAGAGGAGGAGGGGGTATGGGATAAGGGGTTTAGGGGGAGAATGGGAGAAGGATGAGATAACATTGAAAGGTAAATATGCAAAATATCTAATAAAATAAAAACATAATGGGTCTGACAAAAAAAAGATAGCTTACTTATTTTAAGTTATTTTCAAAGTTTCTAGGAGATGCTAATTGGCTAAGATCTTATTTTAAGCTCTCCACAAAAGAATTTAAGTCTCTGTTTATTTTCTCAAGAGAGATGTAAATCCTAATTTCCCTCAACAATTAATTGACAAAAGAGGAGTAATTTTATAAAAAGTAGAAGAAGCTATTATTAATCAATATATTATAAAGATGATTAGTTGTTGGCTGTTCTATAACAGTCCTTTGATAAAAGAGATTATTAATGTAGATTTATATTTCTTCAAATAGTGTCTTTATGACTCTCTGAGTGTGGAAGAAGTGGCTGCTGGTGCTTCTGCCCAGATTTTACAAGAACTCTGAAAAATTGGTTTTAAAAATAAAAGATGGGGAACTGTACCCCACTAGAACGAGTCTCCCGAAACACTCTCCATCATGTCTTGTTTACTTTGAACTCTCTAAAACTGAAAGCTCATGGCAAATCTGCTGCTGACTGCCTCTGGCATCGCTGAGACCAATAAAAACTATGCCACAGCTACATGGAAGGACCCTCTTACCCTTAAATGGAATGGGTCGAATCCAGTTCTCATATGGGGCCAAGGATTGATATGCCTGTTTGATACCACAGAAGGCACAGCTAAATGGCTGCCAAAAAGATTAATGAATAAATAGATACCCCACAAAGTCAGGCCCAACTATAAATAAGATGAATAACAATTGACCTCCAGGGAAGAGAAATCTCCCTGAGAATTCCCTTTTGTTTCCTTTCCAGGTAAAAGTTAGACACCTATGTTGTCTGCTGGTAGAAGTTCTAATCCTGATGCTGTCCTCCGAATTATATTACTTAGACCTTGATGGCCATGACAAGGACACAAACAGCTAGAGATGACATCACTAATTGAAGAAATCCCTCATTTTGATGTCTGAAAGTCTCCAAAAATTGCAAGGACTTTATTGGACTGATTCTCTTTTACAATAGAAAAGACTGTTACAGCTCTTGACTGTGTACAGTCCTTAAAGAAGATGTTGCTCTTACATAGACAAGACAGGATGGTTAAGAGAGCATGAAAAAGGTCAGAGAGGCCCTGAGAAGAAGAGAGAGAAAAGAAAGATGAGAGCTGGTACAAGGATTGGATTTTCCACCTTTCCTGGTTGTCAACACTACTTCCTCTCATCTTGGGACCATTAATTGGGTTATTTTTGCTGATTTCTTTTGGTCCCTGGGCCTTAAATAGGCTGACTAACTTTGTGATACAACAGATAGATAATTTGGTAGCAAAACCTATTTAGATACATTATCATAAGATAGCTATGGAGGACCACAAGACTCAATATGAGGTTGTTACTCTATCCAGGGTGTTCCCAAAACCCATCTCCACCCAATCTAAAAGAGGGGACTTCTGCCCCTAGACCAAGCAGAGAGGGGCCACCCAGGACCCCCCTCTGACTGGTGATCTGAATTCTTGCTTAGGGTGCGAGGCTAAGCACTGCAAGGGAATATAAATAAAAGTTAAAAATGTCTCTCTGGGTTCCCTGAGGGACAAGCCTGACTGCATAGGGGTTGATGTCAAAAGTATCCCCTCTCCAGTAAAAAGACATCGGGATGGGTATGGCCCTCATGCCTCACTGGACAACAACAGGAGACCGGAGCCATTACAAGATCCCCTTCAATTATTGGAGGTCAGGCCTCTATCCCTGCCTTCACAAGATTAGAATCGCCAAAGCCCTTCTATGCTTAGAGAAGGGAGGAGATGTCAGGGCAGCCCTGCGTATACACTGAAGGCCTAAAATCAGCCATAGGCCTAAAATCAGCAATAGGCCTGACATACATGTCTCCTAACACAAAGTCTTGGTCTCTGTGGAAAAACACTGAAACAGAAGGCTATTGTAAACAGACAGCTTTTGTGGAAATTTACGGCCTGAGTAGTCATAGATCTTGTAAATAGGCAGCCTCAGTGGACAGTACCAACTTAGATAAGGACAAGTGAATCATGGCAGAGTCATAGTGACCTGTCCCTGAACCTTCACCCAGCTGATACCTGTTCTGAAAGGTATCTGTACTCCCCCTGAACACCTATGCTCCGGTGTATTCCCTTCCCCCCATATCCTGGCTCTTTGTGTTTATAACCCTGTGTGAATAAGTAAATTGCAATTTGATTTAAATAATTAAATAAATTTAAAAAAAACTCAACAACCAGAAATCTAATATATATATATATATTATATATATATAATATATATATATGAAGCACTTGATCACTGTTAACGTGGCCTACACTGTACATTTGCCCTTCACCCAGGGACTCATAATAGGCAATAAAATGCCCAGATTGGGACCCATTAGTGAATGCAAAAAAAAATTATTTAATCTGTTTTATGGGATATTTTATTTATTTACATTTCAAATGTTAGCCCCTTTCCTGGTTTCCCTCTGAAAATCCCCTATCCCATCCTCCCTCCCCCTGCTTATATCAGGGTGCTCCCCCACCCATCCATCGACTCTCACCTCCCCACCCTGGCATTGTCCTACACTGGGGCATTGAGCCTTCACAGGACCAAGGGCCTCTTCTCTCATTTTTGCCAGATAAGGACATCCTCTGCTATATATGCAGCTGGAGCCATGGACCCTCCATGTATAAGCTTTGGTTGGTGGTTTAGTCCCTGGGAACTCTGGGGCGTCTGGTTGGTTGATATTGTTGTTCTTCCTATGGGGTTACAAACCCCTTCAGCTCCTTCAGTCCTTTCTCTAACTCCTCCATTGGGATCCCCGTGCTCAGTCCAATAATTGCCTGCAAGCATCCACATCTGTATTTGTCAGGCTCTGGCAGAGCCTCTCAGGAGACAGTTATATCAGGCTCCTGTCAGCAAGCACTTCTTGGCATCCACAATAGTGTCTGGGTTTGTTGGCTGTATATAGGATGAATGCCCAGGTGGGGCAGTCTCTGGCCTTTCCTTCAGTCTCTGCTCCACACTTTGTCCTGGTACTTTTTTTAGACAGGAGCAATTTTAGGAGAAAAATTTGGAGATTAGTGGGTAGACCCATCCCTCAACTGGGGACATTTCCTAAACTCTGGATATAGTCTCTGTAGGATATCTCACCACTTTGTTGGGCATTTTAACAAATCTCATCCCCATTGGGTCCTGGGAGCCTCTTGTTTTCCTTTCATCTGGGACTTTCTGCTGGCTACCCTCAGTTCCCTATCCCCCATTGCTACATACCTTCTTCTTAAACTTCATGTGGTCTGTGCATTTTATCTTGGGTATTCTGAGCTTTTGGATTAATATCCACTTATCAGTGCATACATACCATGTGTTCTTTTGTGACCTCTCTCAGGATGATATTTTCTAGCTCCATCCATTTGCCTAAGAATTTTATGAAGACATTGTTTTTAATAACTGAGTAGTACTGTATTTTGAAACTGTACCACATTTTCTGTATCCACTCCTCTGTTGAGGGACATCTGGGTCATTCCAGCTTCTGGCTATTATAAATAAGGCTGCTATGAACATAGTGGAGCATGTGTTATATGTTGGAGTATCTTCTGGGTATATGCCCAGGAGTGGTATAACTGGGTCCTCAGGAAATACTATGTTCAATTTTCCCACTGGATAGTTTTAGCTTCGTTTACTTATATTGAACCATCTCTGCATCCCTGGGATGAAGCATACTTGATCATGTTGAATGATCATTTTGATGTGTTTTTTGATTCGGTTTGAGAGAATTTCATTGAATATTTTTGCATGTTCATAAGGATGTTCTTGGATTCGGTTTGCAAGAATTTTATTGAGTATTTTTGCATCGATATTCATAAGGGAGATTGGTCTGAAGTTCTCTTTCTTTGGTGGTTCTTTGTGTGTTTTAGGTATATGTTAATTGTGGATTCATAGAACAAACTGGGTCATGTTCCTTTGTTTCTATTTTGTGGAATAGTTTGAAGAGTTGTATTAGGACTTCTTTGAAGTTCTGATAGAATTCTGTACTAAAACCATGTGGCTCTGATCTTTTATTTTGTTGGGAGACTTTTAATGACTGCTTCTATTTCTTTAGGGGTTATGTGGCTGTTTAGTTTATCTGATCCTGATTTAACATTTGGTACCAGATATCTTCTAGAAAATTGTCCATTTTAACCAGATTTTCCAGTTTTGTTTAGTATAGGCTTTTGTAGTAGGATCTGATGACATTTTGAATTTCCTCAGTTTCTGTTGTTATGTCTCCATTTTCATATCTGACTTAGTCAATATAGATATTGTCTCTGTGCCCTCAGGTTGTCTGGCTAAGGGTTTATCTATCCTCTTGATTTTCTCAAAGAACCAGCTCCTGGTTTGTTTTTCTTTGTATAGTTCTTTTTGTTTCTACTTGGCTGATTTCAACCCTACGTTTGATTATTTCCTGCAGTCTACTCCTCTTGGGTGTATTTACTTCTTTATGCTCTAGAGTTTTCAATTGTGCTGTCAAGCTTCTAGTGTATGATCTCTTCATTTCTTTTTGGAGGCCCTCAGAGCTATGAATTTTCCTCACTGCTTTCATTTGTGTCCCTAAGTTTGGGTATATTGTACCTTCATTTTCATTAAATTCTAAAAAGTCTTTAATTTCTTTCTTTATTTCTTCCCTTACCAAGTTATCAATGATAGAGATTGTTCAGCTTCCCTGTGTATGTGGGCTTTCTGTTGTTTTTGTTGTTATTGAAGATGAGCCTTAGTCCATGGTGATCTGGTAGGATGTAGGGGTTTATTTCAATCTTCTTGTCTCTGTTAAGACTTGATTTATGACTGATTATATGGTCAGTTTTGGAGAAGGTACCATGAGATGCTGAGAAGAAGGTATATACTTTTGATTTAGGATGAAATCTTCTAAAGATATTATTAAATCCATTTAACTCATAACTTCTGTTGGTTTCACTGCATCTCTTTAATATATGTTTCCATGATCTGTTCATTGCTGAGAGTGGGTTGTTGAAGTCTCCCACTATTATTGTGTGAGGTGCAATGTGTGCTTTAAGCTTTAGTAAAGTTTCCTTTATGAATGTGGGTGCCCTTGCATTTGAAGCATACATGTTCAGAATGGAGAGTTCATGTTAGTAGACTTTTTTCCTTTAATGAGTGTGAAGTGCCTTTCCTTATCTTTTTTTGATAACCTTTGGTTGAAAGTCAATTTTATTTGATATTAGAGTGGCTACTCCAGTTTATTTCTTGGGACCATTTGCTTGGAAAATTTTTTTTCCAGCCTTTTACTCTGAGTAGTATCTCTCTTTGTCACTGAGGTGCATTTCCTGTATGCAGCAATGTGCTGGATTTTGTTTACTTACCTAATCTGTTAAGCTATGTCTTTTTATTAGTGAATTAAGTCCATTGATATTAAGATATACTCAGGAAAAGTGATTGTTGCTTCTTTTAGTTTTGTTGTTAGAGGTGGAATTATCTTTGTGTGGCTATCTTCTTTTGGGGTTGTTGAAAGTAAATTACTTTCTTGCTTTTTTCTAGGGTGTAGTTTCCCTTCTTGTGTTGGAATGTTTCCATCTATTTTCCTTTGTAGGCTGGATTTGTGGAAGAATAATGTATAAATTTGGTTTTATCTTAGTTTCTCCATCTATGGTAATTGATAGTTTTGCTGGGTATAGTAGCCTGAGCTGGCATTTGTGTTCTCTTAAGTTCTGTATGACATCTGCCCAGGATCTTCTGGCTTTTAGAGTCTCTGTTGAGAAGTCTGGCTTAATTCTTACAGGTCTGCCTTTATATGTTACTTGACCTTTTCCCTTACTGTTTTTAATATTCTTTCCTTGTTTTGTACATTTGATGTTTTGATTATTATGTGATGAGAGGAATTTCTTTTCTGGTCCAATATATCTGGAGTTCTATAGGCTTCTTGTATGCTTATGTACATGTCTTTCTTTATGTTAGGGAAGTTTTCTTCTATAATTTTGTTGAAAATATTTATTGGCCTTTTAAGTTGGGAATCTTCACTGTCCTGTATACCTATTATCTTTACATTTGGTCTTCTCATTGTGTCCTGGGTTTCTTTGATGTTTTGGTTTAGGAGCCCTTTGCATTTTGTATTTTCTTTGACTGATGTGTCATTGTTTCTATGGTATGGCGATGCTTGCAACTATGTCTCTGATCTCTTTCCTCAGTTTTCTATCTCCAGGTATGTCTCCCTTTTGGTTTCTTTATTGATTCTATTCCCATATTTAGATCTTGGATGGGTTTGTTCAATTCCTTGACCTGTTTGGTTGTGTTTTCCTGTTTCTTTAAGGGATTTATGTGTTTTGTCTTCAAGGCCTCTACCTGTTTAACTGTGTTCTCCTGTATTTATTTATTTATGCCCTTTTAAAAGTCCTCTATCATCATCTTGAGATGTAATTTGAAGTTAGAATCTTGCTTTTCTGGTGTTTTGGGTAACCAGGAAGTCACCAGGTAACTTGCTATGTTGGGAGAACTGGGTTCTGATGATGTCAAGTAGCCTTGGTTTCTGTTGCTTAGTTTCTTGTTCTTGCCTCTAGTCATGTTATCTCTGGTGTTAGTTGGTCTTCCTGTCTCTGACTGGAACTTGTCCCTCCTGTGACATCCTGTGAGCCAGTGATCTTAGTTGAGTGAGCACTCCTGGGAAACCAGCTCTCTCTGGGCAAGATTTAGGTACAGAGAGCTGTGTCAAAGGGTTAGACCCAGGGTGCAGATGAAGACAGGAAGGATCCTTTCCCAGCTGCTCCTAATCTTTTTGTGTATACCCCAGATTTTATCCCCTTCCTGGTCCCACTCTCTGACTGTTCCATATCCCATATCCCTCCCCACCCACATCTCCACGAGGATATCCCCACACACACACCTCGCAACTCCCTCAGGCCTCCAATTTCTTAAGGGTTAAGTGAATCTTCTCTGACTGAACCCAAACCCAGCTGTCCTCTACTGTATATGTGTTGGGGACCTCATGCAAGTTGGTTTATGCTGCCTGATTGGTGATCCAGTCTGTGAGAGATCTTGGGGTCCAGGTTAGTTAAGACTGCTGGCCCTCTTTGGGGTCAACCTTTTCTTAGCTTCTTCCAGCTTTTTCCTAATTAAATCACAGGGGTCAGCAGCTTCTGTCCATTGGTTGAGTACACATATCTGCATCTGGCTCTTTCAGCTGCTTTTGGGGTCTTTTGGAAGGCAGACCTGATAGTCACCCTTTTGTGAGCTCTCCATAGCCTAAGCAATAGTGTCAAGTCTTGAGTTGGATTCCATTTTGGGCCTGTTGCTGGACCTCCTTCCCTTCAGGCTCTTCTCCATTTTTGTCCCTGCAGTTCTTTCAGACAGGAACAATACTGGTTCAGAGATTTTGACTGTAGGATGGCAACCACATCCATCACTGATGCCCTGTGTTTCTGCTTGTTGTTGGCTCTACAAGTTCCCTCTCCCCACTGTAGAGGAGTTCATCTAAGATCCCTCCATTTGAGTCCTGAGAGTCTCTCACCTCTTGGTCTCTGGTACATTCTGGAGAGTCCTGCATCTCCTACCTCCTGAGGATGCCTGTTTCTATTCTTTCTGCTGGTCCTCATGGCTACCCCACCCAATAACTGATCATGTTCCCCTTTTTGTCTCCCTGGCCTCTTTCCCACCCAGGACCCTCCCTCCCTCCCCCTTCCTGCGATTGCCTTCTTCTCTCTCCCAAGTGGGATTGAGGTATTCTCACTTGGGCCCTTAAGTTTGTTAACCATTTTGTGTTCTGTGGACTGTATCCTGAGTATTCTGTACTTCTTTGGCTAATATTCACTTATTAGTGAGTACATACTGCAGGGAATGATTAGCTCATGCATCCCTTGCAGGGTCTCTGAGCTACTTCCAGCCAGCACTCTACCAAAAAACCAAGAACCCTTTCACGGCCAGACATCCCACTCTCTTTTCTTTCATAAAATAAGGGGCATCTCTGTGTCATCTTTAGTGAAAAATTTGGATGAGGAAGTTCAAAAGAAAACACTATGTAGGCCAGAAGGGGTTAACACAATTAAGTCACAGGGTAAGGGGAGTTGAGGGTGGGGGTTGGGAAGGCAAGGGATAATTGAATCAATTAAATACAGGTGGTACAGTGTAGGATAATAACATCTGATGAATCTAGATAGACATTATGTTTTCCTTATTAACTTGTAACTTTAGCTATTTGACTTTGGCAAAAGAGTTCATCTGTAGCTGGAAGGTCTGGATCTGTCTTCTGTCTCAGCATGTGTTTCCACATCTTAGCGAGCATCTCTGGGTTTGGCATGTGTCTCTGGAGTTTGGTGTGTATCTCTAGAGTCTTCAGTGTTCATCTCTGGATCTTAGCATGTGTCTCTGGCATCTTCATTCAGTCGATGTCTGGAAGAAGGCAGCTTGGTGTCTCAGTCAGATTTCTGGAGATGACGTTGTCTCTGTTGGATCTATGGGTATACCTGAAGGATAATCACAGCAGGGAAGCAGTACCCCTGGCAGGGATATGTCTATAAAGGCTGGGTATTGAGCATTAAATCACTTGGGAGCAAGCACATCATGGTCTGTCATTTAGATCCTGGAAAGGCAAAGGTGTTTGAGGAAATTTTAGTCTATGGAAGGTATCTTTGAGTCAGTTTTTGGATGACTGAGGGAGAAAAACATCATATTAATTATGTATCTGGGATAGGCAGGAACTTTTGTCTGTAAAAGAAAACAAGTTGTTAATTAAGAGCTGAAAAATAGTGATCAGCATGTTGATTTAACCTGTGGAAGTAGATTAGATGACTTTTGAACCTTGAAGAAATCTTTAAAAGTGGAAAAAAATGTTAGACATATATCACGAGTGTTAGAGAGAAAAGGAGACATTTAAACAAAAGGCAAAAAAAAAATTTGTGTTGAAAAGCATGAACACTGTTGTTTTAGGTGTTCCTGTTAGGGAGAAAAGGAAACATTTATTCCTGTTGGAGAGAAAAAGCATTAATAGGTGGGTTTATAAGCAGTGGGGAGAGGCCTGCCCTGCCATGTGGCAGCTGTTCCACCACATGGTGGCTGAGTGTTCCAGCAGAGAGGCCCCCTGTATTCCCCTTTTTTTTTTTTTTTTTTTTTTTTTTTTTAGCCAGTAAATCCTAAATGTAGAGGAGAGAAAGGCCAACTTTGAAGAAAAGCTTAGAGGAAGAAACATGGAGGCTTGAGAGGAGAGTCACAGTCAGAAGGAGTGAAGTTTTGTGTAACAACTGAGCTATGGGGGGGAGGGAGGAGACATGTGGAAGCTGGCGAGTAGCCAGCAGCTCCCGGAGAAGCTGGCAGGCAGTGTGCAGTTTCTCCAGGCTCAGACCAGGAAATTTTAGCAATGAGAAAGAAACTGAGGAACACAGGGGTGAAGGGAGCAAACAGGGTCCCAGACCCGCTGCTTCAGGCAAGCCGGCTGGGCTGTAGGAGGTGAAGGGGAGAGGGGAGCAAGCAGGATGCAGGCCCTGTTGCTTCAGGCAAGCCAGCTGAACTAAGTGTTGTAGCCTGCAGCAAATGACAGAAGAAGAGGGGAGAAGCCTAGCAGGAAGTGTTCGAAAGACTGACCCCCGGGGGAGAAACACTGGGGACTAGAGTTCAGAGCCAGTGCTCCTGAGAAGATAGCAGGCAGAACTCGAAAGACTGACCCCTAGGGGAGGGGCAGAGAGCAGAGATTAGGGAGTCGCCACCATCTTGTTGAGTTGGAGAACACATAGGGAGAAAGAGAGAAAGAGAGAAAGAAACCTATGCTAGCAGACAGCACATGAAAGACTGAAGTTGGCACTCCTGAGAGCTCAAAACGAAAGGGGAATCTCTCACCCAAGGGAAAGAGTCTTAGAATGAGTGTCATGGCAGGCACTGCGGCCTAAAAGACGTTGTTAGCTGTGAAGGAGCCCTCCCTGTGAGCTGGAGGATAAGCAGAGTGGAGGCTATGGAGTCACCTCCATCTTGCCCTTGAGCTGAAAACATGTGGAGGAGAGGGAGAGAGACAGAAAGAGAGAGATAGACCTAGTCTTTTGAGCTAGGCAGGAGCTAGTGGTAGCTAAGAGTCAGAGATAAGACGCTGGCCAGAAACATGTGGCGAGAGAAAGAGAAAGGAGGGGGGAGAGAGAGAGACATGCCTAGTCTTGTGAACTAGGCTGGAGTTACTCACGGTTCCATGGAGAGGTTCTTGGTAGGTGCCAGCAGGGGTACTCTTGGAGCTGGCTATGTCCGCGTCCTCTACCACATGCAGTGAATGATTCACTCACGCTGGGTGTGGGCATGGGTTCTTGTATCTTGTTAGGCTGTTGTGATTCCCATGGCTCCAAAGAGACTGGAGCGTGGGAATCTTGACTGAGTTCACTCGGCGCATGACACTGGTCGGGTGCTACAGGGCTCTGTCTGGTGGGGGGAGTTCTCACTCAGTCTGAAGTTCCACAGGGGTGCAAAGCTCTTGGATTGGGAATCACCAGGCCAGGAGGTGGCCGGGGACAACTAGTTTCAAGCCTTTGGGCTCTTAGACACTGCGGGAGAACTGACTGTGGTCATGTGGTCACATGACCGGCTGGCCCACAGCCAAGAAAAACAAGGCGGGGGGGTGGGAAGAAAGAGGCTCTGGCAGCACCCTGAGGGAGATACTCCATTACTGTACTTGCTTAGCAAATTTGGCGGCCTGGGTAGTTTGCTTAACGATGCAGGTCCGCATGGCTGGAATGTAGAGAAATCTCCAGGTGGGAAGTTAAAGGCCTTCTCCGCATTTTCCCATGGTGGGCGCAAAGATGTGAGAAAGTCCATGGTTCCAAAAGGGTTTATTATCACGGCAGATGAATCTGGATGCACCCCCTGTGAAACTCAGGGCAGACCTGAGTTAAATAGGGAGGCAGAAGGAGGAAGATTGTGGGAAGGAATGCTTCATTGGCTCCACCCTCTGGCCTTCAGGCATCTCATTAGTATGTAAATCCCTCTAGGGCCTGAGGCCTGTAGTCACGCCCTCCACCTGTGCTCTTTGGGAGGGGCTGCAATGGCCTACGTGACTGAACAGTGCAGGTCAAATGAAGATCTTAGACTGCGTGTTAGGAGCCTGGATTTGGGAGCATGGCAGATGGATGCCCATCCCTTGTAGGGTCTCCGGGCTACTTCCAGCCACCGCTCTACTAAAAACCAAGACCCCTTTCATGGCCCAACAACATACCATACATGTCCTTTTGGGTCTGTGTTACCTCACTCAGGATGATATTTTCTACTTCCATCCATTTGCCTGCAAAATTCAGGATGTCCTCGTTCTTTATAGTTGAGTAGTATTCCATTGTATATATGAACCACATTTTCTGTATCCATTTTTCTGTTGTGAGACATCTGGGTGATTTTCAGCTTCTGGCTATCACAAATAAGGCTGCTATTAACTTAGTGGAATATGTGTCCCTGTGGTACGTTGGGGCATCTTTTGGGTATATGCCCAAAAGTGATATCGCTGGATCTTCAGGTAGATGTATTTCCAATTTTCAAAGGAACCTCAAGATTGATTTCCAGAGTGGTTATATCAGTTTGCAATTCCACCAGCAATGGAGGAGTGTTTCTCTTTCTCTACATCCTCCCCAGCATAGGCCATCACCTGTGGTTTTGATCTTAGCCGTTCTAATTGGTATAAGGTAGAATCTCAGGATCATTTTGGTTTGCATTTCTCTGATCACTAAGGACTTTGAATATCCCTTTAAGTGCTTCTCATCCATTTGAGATTCCTCTCTTGTGAATTCTCTGTTTAGTTCTATACCCCATTTTTTTTCCATTGGGTTGTTTGGGTTTTTTGGTGGTTAGTTTATTGAGTTCTTTATATATTTTGGATATTAGCCCTCTATCAAATGTGGAGTTAGTGATAAAATTATTCTCAGTCTATAGGTTGCAGATTTGTCTTTTGGCTTACAAAAACTTTCCAGTTTCATTAGGTCTTATGTATCAACTCTTGGTCGTAGAGTGTGAGCCATTGGAGTTCTGTTTAGGAAATTTCCTCTTGTGTCAATGAGATGAAGACTCTTTCCCACTTTCACTTCTATTACAGTCAGTCTATCTAGTTTTTTTGTTGAGGGCCTTGATCCACTTGGAGTTGAGCTTTCTGCAAGGTGACAAATATGGATCTAATTTTATTTTTCTAAATACAGACAACCAGTTAGACCAGCAACATTTATTGAAGATGCTTTCTTTTTTCCATTGTGTATTTTTGGATTTTTTTGTCAAAGATCAAGTGTCTGATTTTATTTCTGCATCTTCAGTTCTATTCCACTGATCAATATATCTGTCTCTGTACTAATAACATACAGTTTTTCTCACTATTGCTCTGTAGTATAGCTTGAGATCAGCAATGGTGATTCCTCTAGCAGTTCTTTTATTGTTAAGAATTTTCTCACTATTCTGGGGGTTTTTTGCCTTTCCAGATGAATTTGAGCATTGATCTTTGTGTAACTTTGAAGAATAGTGTTGAAATTTTGATAGTGAGTGCATTGAATTTGTAAATTGCCTTTTGTTGGATGGCCACTTTTACTATGTTAATTCTCCCTATCCATGAGCATGAGAGATCTCTCCATTTTCTAAGATCTCCAATTTCTTTCTTAAAGCACAGTTTGTCCCAGTCAGAAGACCATAGAAGAGCCAGAAACCAAGGAAGAAAACAAAGATATACAAAGTCCTAAAAGGACAAATCCAGAAGTCAGCACCTAGACCTGTAAACAGTCCAAATCCACATGGCTGAAATTACTATTTGTGCGTGAAAGCAGTACAGGTGGTGACTTATCTGGTTTTTAGCAACACTGCCAGCCCTTGATGGGATAGGAGGCTTCTGTCAAGAGGAATGGTAATCAGGGTTTTGTTGGCAATGGATGGGCAGGGTGGGACAGCTATCTTACTTAAGGTTCAGGCTAGTCTGACCTCTGGTGAGGTAGAAGTTTTCTACCAGAGGTGTGTGCTGGGATATGGAGATGAAGAAAGAAGGGAGATTGAGGTTATATTTTTTTTTCCTAGACGTTAGTATATGAACACAATGAACATGAAGCCAAAGATGAAGAAAGACCAAAGAGTAGGTGCTTCAGTCCTTCTTAGAAGGATTAACAAAATACTCACAGGAGAAAATACAGAGAGAATGTGTGGAACAGAGACTGGAGGAAGGAACATCCAGAGACTGCTCCACCTGGGGATCCATCCCAGGTACATTCACCAAATGCAAACACTGTTGTGGATGTCAGGAAGTGCATGCAGTGAGAAGTCTGATATACTTGTCTCCTGAGAGGCTCTGCCAGAGATTGACATATATAGAGGCAGATGCTCACAGTTAACCATTGAACTGATCACAGGTCCCCAATGGAGGAGTTAGAGAGAAGACTGAAAGAGTTGAAGGGGCTTGTGGCCCCATGGGGAAAGTGACAATACCAAGCAACCAGAGTTCCCAGGGTCTGAACAGCTAGCCTGGGAACACACATGGAGGGACAAATGTCTCCAACTGTGTATGTAGTGGATGATGGCCTTGTCAGGCATCAGTGGGAGAGGAGGACCTTGGTCCTTTGAAGGCTGGATGCCCCAATGAGGGGGAATTTGAATGCAGGGAGGTATGAGTGGGTGGATGGGTGGGGCACACCATCATAGAAATAGGAGAAGGGAGGATTGAATAAGGAGTTTCGGGGTGGGGGGATGGAGAAAGGGGATAACATCTGAAATGTAGATAAGTAAAGTATCCAATAATAAAACAAAAGAACAGATTATGGAAATGGCTATCACAGTTGAGCATTTGAGACTTTTTGGCAGCAATTTAATATTACCCTTATTACTGGGATTCCTTATAATAATCAAGGACAAGGGACTGTGAAAAAGGTCCATGAAACTTTAAAACAATAACTTCATAAAATAAAAAAGGGAGAGGTATATCCCCTTACACCACAAATTTATTTAAATCATGACCTTTTTATTTTAAATTTTTTATTTAAAAAAATTGAATGCCAAGGAACTTTTTGCTGAGCATCTATGGCACGCTACAACTAGGCATACTTATGCACAGGTGAAAGGGAAGGATCTACTTACTGGCATATGACATGATCCCAATCAAGTATTTAATATGGGGAAATGGGTATGTTTGTGTTTTCTCTTCAGGATGCTGAAGGAGCATGGTGGCTGCCAGAGTGATTGGTGAGACATGCTGATGCCAGGACAAAGAATGATGCTGACCTGTGAGCTTGCTGAGTGCGCTGACAATAGTGACTGGGAAGCTGTATTGGATACATGTTCCCAGTCCACCTTTGGTTACCTATACCCTAGATGGGACAAACTGTCTTGCACCAAGTTTTTGAACCTTGTCGAACAGAGAATCAAAAAGAGAAGTTATAATAACTCTTGTATTTTTCATAAACATGATCAGTTATTCGAACTCTATCATGTACTAGTCTAGAAATCAATCCAATATTGGAAATAACAGTCTTCATTTGGAAGGCGGGTTCTAGACATCTTCAGAGACATATTTGGAAGTTAGCTGCAGTTCTCTATGATGTTATGTTAGCAAGAGATAAAGTTGGGACAGGATCTGGATTTCAAACACGTGTTAGTACATGTGTTAAGGCTCATTTAATTGTCAAGTTAAAATTACTTTTGTTTCTTCTACAGTATTTAGTGTAAGTTGCATTGATTGTACACTTTCTAATTGTGTTAGTGTGTTGAAACCTGGCATGACAGTTACAGAGGTCTATCAACCAGATTTTGTTTTATTGTCCTGAGTATCCCAGAACCTTGGTCTTCTGAAAAAAGCTTCCAAGTACTGGAAGAAGTGAGTCAGGCTTTAACCAGAAGCAAGCAGGTAGTAGGCTTGATTACTGCTAGTATAACAGCTTTAATTATATTAATTTCTAGCACCACTGCTTCTGCAATTGCTTTGACACATGAAGTTAAGACACCTACTTTTGTTAATCATTTAGTTAAAAATGCTATTAATGTGTTGAATATACAAGAGAATTTAGATAGGCATTTGGAACAACAGATTGATGCTCTTTATCCTACTGTGGGCAGACCCAGTCAGGGGTCCCACACCTTGGGAGAACCAGGGAACCAGTAACAGGAGGGCAAGGAGTCGGAGAGTGACAAACAGACACAAACACAAGAAGGTGTTGGATCTGAGTATAATTCATATGTGCAAGACTTTTAAACAGAATAAAAGGAAGTTACTCATTATACAATAGCCAAGATCAGTTGGTCCACACATGGCCAGTTTACACATCAGACAGGAAATAACTTCTCATAAGATCTGTCAGGAGTCAGAACGTGGTTTTACAAAGATGATATCACTATTGTCTGAGGTCAGTGTATTCTTAGACTTTGGTGTCTATCAACCCCTACAGGTCTTGAGAGGCACTATCCCAGTGCTCTGCAACCCCTTGCCTAACAAACCAACAGCCAGCCTTTGAATATTGTCCCTTAATGCTTTCTTATTATAGCCTTAAAAGAAGATACCAGGGTGGATATGCCCCAGCGATCCTCTCTAACCAAATCAAAGTTTGATAAAGAACTCTGGCTCCATTAACCTCTACCCATCTATTGCCTTGTCCATCATATACTCCTGCACATGGTAATGAAACAGCTGTTGTTTTATACACCTGTGAAGGATATTCCTAATGAACTCATCTGACCTCTGTCTGTCCTTTCTAATTGTTTTACTTTTAGCTGCTTTGTTAAAACCTTCTCCTTTTCTAAACTCTCCAACATTATTTTGTTGCTATAATTCATTAATCACATTGCCTAATATAAAATTCTTTCTCCAGGAAATTCTCCATATATCCCTAAATACTGGGCAATTTTCCTATATAAGTAATCTAATTCTTTATTCCAAAGGTCAAATTAAGAATACCTTGCTGTGAATTTACTAAAGCCTTTTATGTGGTCAAATCTGGAGTGTGTAATCTAATAGTCCCTTCAATCATACCCTGTTCTCTGAACTGAATATTTCCAAGAAAAGATTAGTAATATAAAAGATATGGCACAGAACCCTCCCCCAGTAATAGCAAGAACAAATCTGGAACACATCGTTTTCAGGGGCTACCAGGGCTCTCCAGGAGACAGGCTTCCTTGAAGCACTCACCTCAGGACTGAGCATCCAAGATTTTACACCTGTCACACAAACTTCACTGGAGGTGTGGTGGCATCACCCTATTCAAATTATTAGAAGGAGGTTCAGAATTTAAGAGTAAGGAGCCATCTCGAGTGTTATGCCAAATACCATTGGATTTGTGTTAGTTCAAAAATTTACAGTGGTAGTCATTATAATTAAGAAAAAGTTTAAAGACACTTGCAGTGTATTTGCCATAATTCTAACACATTTCTGGATGTTTTAACTTTGTACAATGAGCTTATTAATTTAAATAATGCTGCTCTGCTGTGCATTGATATTGCAGATACTGTTGATAAAATTACCCATGGCCTGAGGTTAGTATTTCTATTTTCGTTAGGTTTCAAGAATGGCATAAATAGCTTGATCATGTTAGCCATTTTTGTCCTGGGAATAATTTTATTTCTGACCATTGTGTGAAAGCTTGTCTTTAACAACATCAACATGTTGGCAGCCAGAGCACATGGGTTGAAACTGAAAATGGACCTCAAGACAGAGTTAAATTAACAGACTGGCAAGCCAGGGACAGGTAAGTTTTTGCACAGAGCCTTACCAACATAAAACAGAGTACATTGCTTTTGATAATGCATATACCATGACATGTAAGGACGGCATTCTTGTCAAAATGACCTAAGACAGGCTCAATCTTGTTTATGAAATAAAAAAATGGGGAGAGGCAGAGAGCTTTGGGGGCTGTTTGGCAATAATCTGGCATGGGCCAAGGACAAGGAAATGAGCTGCTTGGCAGGAATCTGACATTACCCAAGAACAAGAAAATGGGCTTCAGGCAAAATTCTGACATTAGGCCTGAACAAAGAAGTAATGTCAGGCAGGAGTCTAAATTTTAAGCTAGAACAAAGAAGTCATTTCAGGCAGGAATCTAAGTATTAGGCTAGAGCAAAGAAGTAATTTCAGGCAGAAATCTAAATCTTAGGCTATAACAAAGAAGTAGGCTTTAGGCATGAAAATGACTTTGGGCAAGGACAGGGAAGTAGGCTGAGATATTTTAGTCATCCTGATAAGCCCTTAGAAACAGTGATCATGGAAGTGTTCACAGAACTTTCATTGCCTTGCTTGTTGTTTGACTATTTGTGTTTATTACCTTGCTTGTTCCTTGAATATTTGCATCTATTATATTTCTAGTTCTTCAATCTAGAACTGACCTTAATACTTGCATGTAATTAAAATGGTATAAAAGCAAAAAGGAGGAGGGGAATGGGATAGGGGTTTTCTAGGGAGAAGAAATGGGGAAAGGAGATGACATCTGAAATATAAATAAATACAATATCCAATAAAAAATAAATCACAAAAATAAGAACACAGTGAACAATATCCAGGCACCATGCACCAGGTCCCTGCAATCTCATTTTAACAAACCTTAAACATCCCAACACAACTGAATCACAAGATAACATCCTTAACAGGAACTTTATGAAGATGAAAGATTTTCTTAAGGATTAAATGATTTAAGTTATTTAGAGAAATTGAAAAAAAAATGAATAAAATGGGAGGAAATTAATAAATCCGCTAAGTAGTGTCAAGAAAGTGAAAGGGATAGAAACACATAAGGAGATGAATGAAATTAATAAGTCTGTCCAATGCAGACAATGGATATAGAAGCAACAAAGACTACACAAACTGAGGGAATTCTGGAAATGGACAATCAATTCAAAAATAGACATTATCTCAGAGCAAAGGCCAAGAAAGAATTTCCAAACAAATGCCCAAGATGATAGCTAAGGTAGCTATACTAATATCTTACAAAATATACTTCAAACTAAAATTGTTCAAGGAGATGGGGAAGGGGACTTTATACTTATCAAAGAAAAATCTACCAATGAGACTTTTTAATTCTCAACAAGTATGCCTAAAATTCAAGGGCATCAATACTTGAAAAGAAATATTACTAAAGCTTAAATCACACATAATCTCTCAAACCCTAGTAGTGAGAGACTTCATTATCCTACTCTCACTCATGGTCTGGCCATTACAGACAAAAACTAAACATAGAAATCATAGAGGTAACAGCAATATGAACCAAATAGATATAACAGATAACTACAAAGTATTTCACCCAAACACAAAAGAAAAGACTTTCCTCTGAGCACTTCATAGAATACTGACAGAAAATGTTCACATACTTATTCACAAAGCATGTCTAAAGAGATACAAAAAAAAATGGAAATAAACCTGTATATCTGATCGGACAAATACTAATTAAAGTTGGACATCAACATGACAGAAACAACAGTCAGCTTACAGTCTCATGGAAACAGAACTACTCTCTACTGAATGACTACTGGATCAATGTGTAAATAAAGGAAGAAATTAAATACTTTGTACAATTCAATGAAAATGAATGTACATCATGCTCAATGACATGGGACTCAATAAAGTTGTGCTATGAGAAAAATTTAAAGTGCAAAGCATTTTCAAAAAGAAATTGGAGAAATCCCCTACAGTCAACAGCACACCTGAATGTTCTAGAACAAAAAGAACTAAACACATGCAAGATGACTGTATGGCAGGACATAAGCTCAGTACTGAAATTATTAAAACAGAAACAAAGAGAACAAAACAAAGAGTCAATTAAACAAGAGTTGATTCTCTAAGAAAATCAAAAAATAGAAAAACATTTATTCAAACTGACTAAAAGACACAGAGAATACCTAAATTAGCAAAGTCAGAAACAAAAAGAGGCAAACAAAACCAACAGATACCAAAGAAATACAAATAATCAGCAGTTCCTAATTTAAAGATCCACATTCCACACAACTGGAAATGGGAAAAAGGGATAATCCTTATCAGAAATACTACATACTAAAGTTAAATCAAAATCTGATAAGTAGTGCGTATTGACCTATAGTGGTGAAGAAAACAGTAGATGTCATTAAAACACCAAACTTTAAAACAAACAAGTAAACAAACAAACCAAACCAAGGAGGCCAGATGGTTTTAGAGCAGAATTCAACCAGACTTTCAAAACATAACTAATGACAATCCCCATCGAAATACAAACAGAAGAAACATTGTCCAGTTCATTTTCAATGCCTCTTATATACTAATGCCCAAACACCACAAAGAATAAAGATAGTCAATTATAGACAAATTTCCCCCCTGAACATAGATGAAAAAAAAATACTCAAGCATATTTCAAAATAAATTGAAGGAGTATTAAAAATATCATCCACTGTGATCAACCAGGTTTCATCTCTGAGATTCAGCAGTGCTTCAATATACAAAAATATCACAATGTAATCCACAATATGAAAAACCTGAAAAAAGTGCATGACCTTCTCATTAGATGCATTTGAGAAAAGTGAGCACCCTCTATAAATATTAGATACAAGGGACATAAATATAATAAAGGCAGCTTACATCAAGCCTGTATTCAAGAAATCAAATCCTCAAAAATCAGGAAACAACTCAAAGCTGTCCACTATCACCAGAACTCTTCAATATAGTATGAGAAGTTGTAAACAGAACAATAAGACAGTAGAGGTATTTAAGGGGATTCAAATTGAAAAGGAAGAAATCAAACTATCACTGTTCACACATGATATGTTTATATAAATAAATGAGTCAAAAACTCTATCATGTAACTCTTAAAGCAAAGTGGCAGAATACAAAACTAACTAAAAAATGTCAGCAACCATCTTATATGGAAACAATAAACAGGCTGAGGAATAAATTAGGGAAACAACCCCAAAGTATATAAAATATCTTATGGTAACAATAACCAAGCAAATAAAAAACATGTATATTAAAAATGTTAAGTCTTTGAAGAAGGAAATTGAAGAAGATATCAGAAAATAGAAAGATCTCAAATACTGAAATATCAGTAGGATCAACATAGTCAAAATGGCTGTCTAACTAAAAGCAATCTCTTGTTTCAATGTAATCCTTATCAAAATTACAGCAGATGCTTTAGAAACCTTAAAAGGAGAATACTCAGCTTCATATGTAGAAATAAAAACCAAGAGTAGTTAAAACAATTATTTAATTGTTAATTTAATTATTGTAATTATTTAATTACAATAAAAGAAAACCAGAAAGTGTCTCTTTCCCTTATTTCAAACTGTACTACAAGGCAGTTGTAACAAAACCCACATTTTATTAGGTTAATACAGACAGATTGACTAATAGCATTGAATGGAAGACCATTACATCAATACATACACCTATGCACACCTTATTTCAGATAAGGAATCCAAAAATATACAGTTGTATAAAGGAAAGCATTTTCAAAGAATGGTTGTGGTCTAACTAGATGCCAATAGTTATAGAATGCAAATAGATGCACATATTCCGTACTGTGTAAGTCTCAAGTCCAAGTGATCAAAGATATTAACATAAATCCAGAAACACTGAATCTAATAGGGAGACAGTAGCGCCTAGGCTTGAATGCACTGACATGAAAACCTTTCTGAACAGAACACCAATCATGCAGTCACTCTACATTATAGTAGTTAATAAAATGAAGCCTCATGACAATGAAAAAGTTTTGTAAGGCAAAGGAAACCTCAGTAGGTCAAAGCAGCAGTCTTCTCAATGTAAAATGATTTTCACCAACTCTACATCTTACAGATAGCTGATATCCAAAATATTTAAAATACTCATGAAACTAAACATTAACTAACCAAATATTTCAATTAAAACATGGTACAGATTTAAATAAAAAATTCTCAACAGAAGACTCTCAAAAATCTGAGAAACTTTTAAATAAATGTACAATATCCAAATGAGAAATGCAAATTAAAACGATTCTGTGATTTCACCTTATATATGTCTACATGGTTAAGAGCAGAAACAAAAGTGACAGTTAACGTTGGTGAGGGCTGAAGCAAAGGGAACCCTTCTCCACTCATGGCAAACTTTCACAATCACCTTGTTTATCAATACCTCAATAACCAGCCATACCACTCCAGAGCGTATATCAGAAGTATTCTCCATCCTAACACAAGGACATTTGCCCAGCTGTGTTCTTTGCAATTTAATGCATAACAGCCAGAATCCAGAAGCAATCTAGATAACCCTCAACCAAAGAATGGATAAAAAAAAAGAAGTAAGTTCACATAATGTCATATTTCTCGATGCTTTAAAAATGGCATCATGGATTTTGGAACTAGAAAAACATATCCAAAGTGAGTTACCCAGACCCAGAAAGACGAACATGGCATGTTCTCACTCACAAGAGGACATTAGCTGTGAAGTACAGATTTTGAGAGAGTAAGAAAGAAGTAGGGCTTAAGGGATGATGCAAGGATATTCACAATGTAACAAGTATTAATGCCATGTGTATATAAAGAAAACATTTGTCTTGTTTTCTAGCATGTACTTTCAATTCTATGATCCTATTGGAATTTATTGTGTGACATTAAATAATCTTACACCAAAAATACTATTTTAATAATTTGGATGTTTTGGGTGGTTTGATATTTACCTAATATTGTTGTAACTGATAATATAACTACTAATATTTTGGTTGAAAATGTTATATTTAACAAACGCCATTATATAAAATGGATCAAATATTCAGACTTCATTTTATGTGTGAAACATTTATCTTGAAGTTTCCATGCTTGTGTTAATATTATTTGCTTATAAAACTTTAAAAAATATATATATAATACTAAATTATTATAAAATGAATGAATAAAAACAGAAAATATATTCAATTATTCACAACTAAATTTAAACACCAGTATTGAGATCTATAATGCTAGCCACCCTAAAGCACACGATCACTTGAGTTCATTGTAATCATGATGCTTGTACTTGTGCACATAGAAAGAAAATATGTGGAAAATGGAGACTGTCAGAAGGATTCTGTTTCAAAATGACTATGTACTTCCTCACTCTATTATAAAAGATTTATTTAGAAGTATGAATGAAGATTAATAGGTATTAATGTATGTCAATTCATATAACCTTTCTTGTACAAAACTAGAGATTTTTTAAATAGGTTAAATAACATAAATATATTTATCATACATGGAAAAAAATCATTCTCCAAATTCTGTTTCCTTATTTCATATCCTGTTAAATCATCTGACAATCCATTTTCCAATTGATTGTGTTTTATGAGCTATGTACTTAAATTTGCTCTACAGCAAGTGTGTTTTTGCAGCGAGATTGCTACCACTATACTGTCTGGACAGACATGGGACATAGAGCAAAATGGTGCATGAGGTAGAGAAAGTGCACAACAGAGAAAAATAGGAGGCAAGTGCAGTCTTATTTCTTGCAAAATTTATATATATATCCCTGGGGCATGTAGAAATCAACATGAAATATTTTAGCTAGTTGTGAACTTTTGGATTACTCTGATCATCTTTACTATTAAAATTTATGTCAAAATATGAGAAGATATCTTCTCTAATGATGTTTTATTTCTGAACTATTTCCATTCTGCTCTGTCTTGACTTATCAATTTATCAGCATACCAAGTTGTTAGCAACGTGTTCAAATGTATCATTTCCAAAAATCCACTCAGTCCTTCAGCAATTTTCCAGCAAGTAACCACAAGCTGGATATTCATTGTACATTTTTATTTCCCAAATTGAGTTCAGAGTTGAGCACATGCTTTCTTTCTCCACTTCAGAACTTTAATTGATGTATCCTCTACAGTGACAGAAATTTCAGAATGATACAAAATACACTTTATTTCCTTGAAAAAGTATTTCACATTGTTATTTATCTCTGAGTTCACCAAGGAAATTGAAACAAATTGTCTGTGTAGATCTGCTGTTTCTGCAGATTTAATACTGACTAAGGAAGAGCCCTTAGTGGACATAATCTCATAAAATATATAAATAAATCCATAAAATCAAGTAATTAATAATGGAAAATTTATGGACTGATTAGGTTATAATGGCTAAAAATCTGAAATCAAATGCTGTGAGAAATATTAGCTTTCAATAATCTGCAAAATGTTAAGGATACAAAATAAAAGTGGAGATAGGTAATTTTTAATTCTGCCATTACTGCACTCAAATCAGAGTCAGGTGACACAAGCAACACCTATCACTTTAGAACCTGAGGAGGGATTCCAAAGTCACTGATTTCAAAGACATTATCTTCTTTAACACAGTCACTACTGAAATTCCCCAGTTCTCTGAAGTGTTGTGTCAGGCCACTGCCAACAACCCTCCTAGTACAGAGCTGGCATAGTATGTGCTCAGAGTCTGAGGAATGGCAGGCAGCATTGGGAAAGGTGAGCAAATTGCAATGATCAAATAGGAAACATAACACTCTGCAATGAAATATTTCTCCTCTCACTTGAGAGGACAGAAGGAGTCACCAAGAAAAGAAAATTAAATAAAGGATCTTGGAAAGAAATATATGGAGCCTCATGAGGATAAATAGTTGGGATAATAGTCAAATCCACATTTAAAGCAGGACACATGAATATTTAAAAATGAGTTAATATAAAGCAGTTACCACTGATATATGTCAAAGGATAATGTTAAAAGAGCAAAAATGCACCAATGACCACAGTCCCATCATTGTGTAATAGGTGTTTTGTTTCGGTTAGGTAGGAATGGGTTTCAATGATCCAGATGAGAGTTGGCATCTGTAAAAACCAGAAGATGAAAAGCCAAGAGAAAAGCATATTAATAGATGTTCCTGCCAAGATCTAAGTCATGGGGTAGTACAACCCATAGTGTGTAACACATATACTCAGTGTTTATATGGGTGTGCATGATCATGTGCCTCTGCGTGTGCTTGTGTATTTGCATTGCTGTTGACATGATGACTGAATACGTCACTCGAATCAGCCAGAGATATTTGCAAGGATTCTTTCATCCACCCGTTGAGAGTTCTATGGCACTTTATCCTTCAGGCTCTCCATCTAAGGCACCAAACTCATTGAAAAACAGTTTAGTGTGTAATAGGACATGCTTTCTTTACTAAGCAGAATCACAATTATTTACTCCAAGACTGAAAACCCTCAGGGTTGCTTTCTGTTTCTGGTATTGGCCACAAAGGTCACCAAGGAAGAACTGATGTATGAGCCCTTCAAGATAATGTCCACCAATTACAACAAAGGGAATCATTGTTGGAAAAATATGAACAGGTTATTGTTGAAAAATAAAAAAGACCCATTCTAAGAATTGTTGGGCTTAATTAAAGGGCACCATGCTCCCAAAAACTTACTCCTTTTTACTTTCCTGTGGGTCTCAGGATTCTGAGACCATTCTTTCTTTGATACGTGCAAGTCTACATATAATTGGCCAGCTAACAGTTCCTTTATGTCTCATTCTTGTGTAACCTACTGTCGAGGTGAACTTATCACTTCAGATGCATAACGTAATGTCAATGTAGAAATCAAGTTACTATTTGATGTTAATTTTGATCTTCTTTGCTATTGTTCTCTATTTTGATCCATACTGGAACACTGTATAGATATATCATCATTGCCCTCCTTACCACTCATTGCCCCTTTTTTGACATGAGTATATTAGTGAAATCCCCCCATTTCTCCAAACAACCTAATTTTTGCTGAGCATCTCTAAGTCCCTTTCCTGGAGAGACTGAACAGATGCCATAAGCAGGGATTATATTCTTGCAACAAAAGAATTTTAAGGCAGTAAAAATACAATGTGCTTTAGTGTAGACATGCTTACATTTTTCCTGATAGTTTGATGGCCATGAAAGCTGGACAACATAAAAACTAAAACAATGTATAGGCAATGTATGACTTTCTTCAATGACCTTTGGTACATTATTGTGCCTCCTGCTTCTGAAATGCAAGGTACGAACACAGGGAACCTAGTAATGGGAGTTTTGTTTATATGGCCATGGGTTTTATCTTCACATTTACTTTAATTATGACTGTGCCATAAGAACATCCATGTTGTGTTTTAGAGTCAGCTCCATTATCAGTAAGAATGCACCAATACCATGTGAATAGCTACAATGTATCCATTCTGAAGACCTGATGTGCTAAATAGAAACTGTAGTATTTATTTGCTTTATTTTTCAATAAAACAACATGGTTACTACATCAATTATTTCTATTTGTTTCATGATAAGAATCTAGGGTTAATTGTTGTAGGCCTGTGTCTGCTGTGCCACAGGGCATGGCTCCTTGGGCAGGCAGAACTGGGAAGTTTGACTGCACTTCCCTACCCTGCTGTGGCTGAGGTGGGTGCTGGGCTGTAGGGAAGCACCTAGACACCACTCCAGGGTGGGAAAGTACAGTCTGTGACCTGGGAAAGCCAGAGCATTCTGGGGATCCCCAGGCCTGAGATGAAGCCAGAGTCATGTGGATCTCAGAGTCTTGGACATCCAGGAACCACTGAGAGTAGCAGCAGAACAAAGAATAAAGTCAGGGCCTGCCGGCTGGGTGCAGGGTCTAGCCCTGGGCCAGGGCATGGAGGTGGAGGAGAGACGTGGCTTGTCCCATCAGGGATGATTGTCTTAGCTTGACTGAAGCAGGCTTCGGTGGCAGTTGTGTCTGGGAGTGTAGAAAGACTTTCTATTGCAGATTAGGCTGCTAGTCTGCTTATCTATAGCCAAAGGTCCTCTTCTTGGCTCCCCATGGCAGATCTTGGTGAAATGAGGCAATCTGTGGTTCCAAACAGTTTATCGTCATGGTGGAAAATGGATACATAAAACCATTCCCCGTTTCTCAGGGTGGGCTTGAGATTAAATACTTTTTGCAGGGAGGAATATTTGGGAAGGGAAGTTTATTGGCAATGCCGCCTTCCAATGCTCTAGGCAATTCATTAGCATGGAGAACTCTGTTTTGAGCTTACTTGACTGTGGTCATATCTCTTTTCCTTTTGTCTTGGTCTGAGACCTTAGAGATGCCTCATCTACAAGTGCTAAGGCTTGGGGCTTTGCCTTTATGTGACTGATGATCACAAATCTATGGGGGGCTGTGGTTACTTGACAGTGGCCTGGTGTGGGAATCAATCTAAGGTCCTACTATCCCTTCAGGGTCTCCAGGACTTCTAGCCTTTAGCTCTACTTTATCAGACTTCCTCTCATGGTTCACTGCCCCACAAATTGTAAGCCATATTTTATTTGTAAGAACACATGCATGATTGCAGTGATGCCTTTTGGACAGAGCATCATAATCCTTTGGGCTAGTGTTTGAAATGTCTTTGAGATTACTTAAGTATATACTGGAGGAGCTTCATCAGGTTGTCTGCAACAGCAGCATGAACACTTAAGTGCTCAAACAACTCTTCAGTGCTAGATCCAAGGATTTATTTTTATCTGTTTAATAAGGGAGGAGGAGGGGGAAAGGGGTAGGATCAAGTATAGGGGGAGACAAGAGACAATCCTAGAGGGTCAGGAGAAGGAATGCAAATATACAACTGCTAGGGGTGGGGGTGAGGGAAACCTCTAGAAAGTTCCAGAGACCTGGGAGGTAAAAGTGAAAGGCCCCATGGAGACGGGAGATCCCCCCACTCAAGCCATGGGACTTGACTCATGAGACACCCTGTGACTCACGAGACACGGATCTTGTTGCAACCAGCAAGAGGTATATTTCAAGAAATCAGCGCTCTGAGGTTGAGACTCATAACCCACACAGGAGCAAAGGAGCTCGACCTCCAGCTCAGGGAGAGTAGAGTATTTAAAGGAAAAAACCACAAACCAGGGGAAGTGAGGGGGGTGCTGGAAAGTACCAGTGGAAAGTCTCAGCCTATTATTCAGGGTATGACAGGGTTCAAGGAACAATCATGGGGAAGTACAGTTTTTTGTTTTTTTTTTCTCAAGAACTCGATCTTATTCAACCATATCATCTACTTTGTGGTCAGTCAAGTTCTTGGAACACAAAGCCCCAGAACTAGCTGACCTGCTCTCTTGGCTCTATTTTGTGTAGTGGTAAGTCTGCCAACTCTAGGCATAAAGCTTATAAATATAATAACTGAGTTGTGTGGCTTTTGCAATGGCTTATTAGGAGATTTACCACAACAACTGATTTGTTTAGTGTCCTCTCGATATGTGGATATGCTATCTTTTTATATTAGTGTCTTATATCTGTTGGATTTGTAATTTTAAATTTCATTTCAGTGATGCAAGCTGGAATAAGCCGAGACAAATCAACCCTGAACTTCATTCTACAGGATTCCAAGTCGTTCATGAAAGTAGTGTATGGAGGTAAGTCATCACCATGAAAGCTCCACAATGTTTGCTGACTAGAAAAGTCTGCCCTTGATGTGGTATGCCCAGATGAGGAGTCACTGAACCATCAAACTGCTAAGAAAATCTGGCAGGTAAACACATGGAATTCCTACATTCCAGATCAGTTTCCTTACAGATACTGCTGGCTTGGCCTCCATCTGGAGCCCCTAGAGTGGCTGAGGTGTTATGCACTTAAGTAGGGCTCTTATGCCTTACGTGTATTTGTCATAGACTTGGTGGGCCAAAAGATGCTTAAAATCCTTAGCAAAATGTCAAGGCTTCCTATTCTAGCACCCACAGAAGAGGAGCTGGACATTCTCCTATCTTTTAAACAATGCACTCAGTTAGTCCAGGACGTGACTTTGTCTAAAGCATTGCCTGTTAACGTGTGGTCCCTTCAGTCTATCCTGATTTTCTTTTACCATCACTCAGTTTGCTTTCACCATGAGTGTTTTCACCTCCATAAACTTGAATTGGGCAGAATTTTGCACTGTACAAGATGATCCATAATGTTTTTCTTACAGAGAGGCACCTCCCAGCTTGCTCCTGGGTGCCATCTTCCTCTGCTGGGGGAAAGAACCAGTGGTAGGAAAAGTTCCAGATCTTTTCTTGTCTATGTTCCTTTATAGATGAACAATCTTTACAACTAAAACCTTCAAAATCCTTCTTTTTCAGAGATGGCCCAAGGCCACATTTACTTGCTGGAAACTGGTTGTTGTGGTGGTGGTTGGGTTTTCAGTTTTGTTTTATTGTTTTCTCATGCACTAGTAGAGCTGGTTAAATTATACTCAGCTTCTTGGTATTCTCTATACTGCTGAAGAAAGAGACTTGATCATGATAGAAGCCCTAAGAGCCACTATGGATTCAGTAACTACAGGGCTGGATATAGAAATGAGGGTTCAGCAATCTTGTCCTCAACCTTAACAGAGTGGAACTCTGCCAGTGATCAAGGTAAGAGGCCACTAGACATCTATCAACAAACCTTACTTACTAGAACAAGAACAGAAGCTAAAGAGACAACAAATTTCTCCAAAGTTATGGAGATCGTCCAGGAAAGTCAGGAATCCCCTGCTGGACTACCCCTGGAGAGTCTCAGAGAAGCATATGGAGAGTTCATGTCCATTGACTCAGATGCTCTAGAAAATGAGCAGGGTATTGATAATGCCTTTGTTAACCGTTGGCCTCAGATCTTTGCAGAAAGTTTCAAAAATTAGAAGGGCTAAAAGGGATGAATAGATCACATCTGTTAGAAATGGCTCAGAAGACTTTTAACAATAGAAAACCAGATGAAAGACAAGACAAAAGACTGAGTAGGATATTGACAGCCATACTCAGGGAGGATGCCGAGGGTGTCCATCAATTCTACAAATGCCCAAAAAACGTTATAAGCCATGCTAGAAAAAGACCCATTGTGCCTATTATAGGAGAAGAGGACATTGGAAAAAATGAATATCTGAAAATCAACAGGTTAGAAAAATAAATGAAAATGAATTCCTCATCTGAATGGGTCAGAATAGGACTCCATATAAATTATGCCCTTGGAGCTGATAGACAAAGGAAAAATCCAGAGCAAAACTCTTCTTGCCCTTGTTGACCCAGATGCAACCAATTCAGTGCTTCCCCAACCTCTAATCCCTGTCACTAAAGGAGACAATTAACATTTAATGGATAACAGGAACTTGCACCATGCCTGATTTAGAGGACACAGGTAACTGTGGAGGGGGGAAAGTTTATTCACTCTGAGAACCTTAGCAGGCACACATGTGGAACTCTCCAGGAGCCAAAGCAGTGTAGCTAAATTCACTGCTACATTACCCTGCCTTCCTTGCTTCAGGAAAGACAAAAAACCTTGAGGGAGAGATGGTGCAAATCATCATGACCCTCTTTCTGTTTCTAGTTCTGACTTTGGGAGCTGTAGTCTCCTTCCTATTAAGTGCAGTTGTATGACCATATGGGGATATGTCTTCATTCCCTGCCTACTTTCTGCTTATTACCTTCTTTGCCTGGGATAGACAAGTGTCCTAAAGTTTGCTCTTCTGACATCTGCTTTCTTCTGGACTGTGCTAAGGTTCTCAGAGTTTATTTGTGTGCTGATTTATTTATTTATTTGTTTAAAGAAATTTTATAGTACAAAGTGACCTCACATTTCATGCATCCCTACATTGAATCTGACCTTGAACTTTACTTGATGATTTTACCTACCATGCTCTGGCATTGTGGGTATGTACGTACCACCATTTCTTTGATTTAAGGATGAACAGGAATTTGTGCTTGACAGGCAAGCACGCTAACTGATCTGCAAGCCATCACCTCTTTCTAATGTCAACACATTGCATATAGAAGTGGCTTTGGGTCTTATCCCTTCACTACTCTATTACCATTGCCTACAAACGCTGCTTTCATCTCCTGGAACAAACTGTGTCAAACTGCCCAGCACCACCTCAAGCTCCTAGTTGTACTTCCACATCCCTGTGCAGGAAAAGTCTGAGGCCTGAGTTCTTCCTTACCTTGGCACCAAGTCCTGATGAGAAATTGCTGGTAGAAAGCTGAGTACTGCCATTCCAATTCCTTCAGCCAGAAACTGCCAAGGAGTCCATGCCAACCCAGGTACCTTCTCATTCTCCACCCATCCTCCTTCACTAAGTTCAGCTGTGACATCAAGATGTCAAGCAGGTGGGCAGGGACAGCTGTGTGGAATGAACCTCCTTTAAAAAGGACAGACATGACAATGTTATCCAGTTTTTGCTATGCCTTATAAAGGGATGGACCCAATACAAGTTGGCATTATTCTCTCCAGTCATCATAGCCCACCTCTTCTTGGGTGCTGGTCTCTTGGGAAGTACCCTTGTCTCTCCTGCTACCTAGCTTTCCAGTTAAGGTCAATCTGGGCTTCCAGCCATTGGCATCCCTGAAGCTTCCCCATGCAGGCTCTGGTCCTACCTGAAGGACCAGGTAACCTGTGGTGCAACATGCCCATAGAGTCTTCCACTGCTTGTGGTTGACTCTGGCATAAGCCAGTTGAAAGTGTCCCCTGGGAGGTTGAATCCAAAACATCCCAGGTGAACCTCAGTCCCAGTGTGGAAGCTGCAAATCCTGTATTCAACTGCCCTTACCCTCCATTTCCTTGTGCAAATACAGGGTACAGAGCAACCTACCTGGTTGAGGGTAGGCTGCTGTATGTATGGGTGACTCAGGAGAACCCACAGAGACTTGTCTTGCCCACCATCTTTGATGCCTTTCCCAACTTGCTTGGTTTATGGGAGGCATTATGGGTTGCCAGGGACTATTGAACCCACTGTGTTTTCCTTTTACAATGTTTTCTGTGCTCAGTAGGGGAGATAAAATATGAGAGGGAACATAAGCAGAAGGATTCACTACTTCTCCCCTTCTTAGAGCTCAGATTGTTTTGAAAAGATGCTTGTGAGTGGCAGGGTGTAGGTTTAGGCTTTCATGTCTTCCCTGTGTGGTTGCTGTCCATGCATACTCTGCTGTGACTGGAGTGGCTTGGGCCATCTTTGTGTACATATGTGCAAAGTGTGCTGTCATGGTGGATCTTGTACCTCATAGGCTCTTTGTCTTGATTTTAATTGCCCCTGGAGTACTGCCACTGCTGTGCACTCAGGGTTTTTTTGTTTTGTTTTGTTGTTGTTGTTTTGGTTTTGGTTTTTTGGCTTTTTTGTTTGTTTTTGTTTTTGTTTTTTTGTCCTGCTGGATGGGATATCACATTCCTTCAATGGTGGGGAGCAACACATAAAAATGGCTGCTATTTCTTTTAGTTTGTTCTTTTCACATTTCTAATTAATACATTTCCCATTTTTGTGTACAGAATGCTTGCATAAGGCTCTTCATAGGTGTACAGGCAATTGAAGTACCAATTGACTTAGCTGACCTCTAACATTCCATTCATAAATTCTGACTTTATGTTTGGTTGAGGAACCATCGTTTGGGTTATTTCCACTCTTGATTTTTCTTCTTATTCTAGCTTCAAGGTCTTGAAACTTGATAGCATCCTGCACTCTACTTTGAACCAGGGCACTGCTCTTTTGCTGGGAATCAGCCTTGGCTGGAGGCAGGACATGGAACAGGTGGATGAAAGAGTGGCAGGATCCAAGACAGCAAGGGAAGAATAAGACATGCGATAACATTATTTTGTTTTGTGAGAGATGGTACTGAGAGAAAGCACATCTCAATGTGGCTTATCCTACTCTGACAACCCTGTCTCTCACAAGCTCTATTTATACATAAAATAATTTCCTTAGAAACATTAACTTTTGATTACGTAGCCTTTTAGAATACAATTTCTTCTAAATTCTTCCTTGATTACATATGTATATTGCAAAAGAAACAAAGTGAGCAAATAGCAATTTTATGAGAGCTAAAAAATTACCATTATAATAGAACCAATATTCTTTTAACTCAATGTCTTCATTCTGAAGTGCCAAGGTCCTGCCTCAGGGTGAAGCATGTCCTGAGAACCAGGATGAGAATGGGAACAGCGCTGAGTCAATAATGACTCAGAGTCAGTAGTAGATGCAAGCTGCTAGTCCAGGGACTCTCTCTGTTCCTGAGGATTCTCAGTAGTCTTTATCCTTCAACTTCGCCTTAAGCTTCATAGTTTAGTTGTTCTTCACCTTAGTGACCAGAGAGAGCCCACACACAGTCTTCTACTTACTAAAAGTACATCATCAAGGCTTTGATCATTGCTAATAATTATTTTAAAAAATCTTATATTTACATAAATTCATGAGCCCAGATCAATAGTTCCAATCCCCATTTCCTTACAGCAGAATAAAGCACAAAGCAAAAGCACATTTCCTTATTGGATTACATAGCCTGTTCTTTAAGGGTACCTGGGCTCAGTTCTTCTGGTTTTCAGGTTCAACAGACAGTAGACTTTAGTAACTATTTTCAGAGTAGAAAAATTACAGACTACTAAATTTAAAATGATTCCTTACAAATTTTTTAATTTATGTAAGTAAAATGGTTAGCTCTCTCTAATATCTTTCGAGGCATTGCTTTCTCCAATTCTTCAATCAGCTAAAAAACTAAGTAGTAACTTTCTTTATATGATTCTACATCATTTAATTCTCTTATCTTCATTTCCTATCTTAGCAATTCCATAGCCTCATGTACTCTTATTCTAATGCTATTTATTCCTAAATCATATATAATTTCCTATGTTTTCTAACTATACCCTTTCTTCCTGACACCACTATAACTCTCTATTCTTGATGTCTCCAAGTTTATCTTGGCTAATCAATGCAGCAGTCATCAGACTGGAGTATTGGGGTTTTGTTTTCTAGATACTTACTCATGGCCCTGAAGGCCAAATGGAAGTCCTGCTCCTCATTCTCTACAGCCTCATGATCATCTCCGTTTCTCACCCCTGAAAGCTGCATCTGTTTCATTTACTATGGCGTGACTACCTCTGTGTAATAAAGGAAGTATATTCCAAGAAAGGAAGATTGAAAATAGAGTAGTAAAGACAGCAGATCAACTTCAGGGAACCATCAACCATCAGCACATGTGGGGATCATGGGATCAATGGCCTGGTGATGCTCTAGGGGCAGGAATTGTGTCACACCTCTCTTTACATAGCCATGCCGGGCCTGGCACTTAAGATTGGCATCATAAAGCTTTGTAGTTACAAAAATGGTAGACAGGATGACGCTATTTGAATTTGATGCTGTTTCAGAATTCTGCACAGAATTAATAGAGCAAATGTTATTTCCTACTACCTGTTATATCAGACTTGACTGTCTACAAAAGTTAAGTCTCTCTGACCCTTGTTATATTCTTCTTTTTCCTCCTCCGTATTTCTTTTATATTTGACATAATACCACTGTTCCTTTTTCTTTGATTATTAAAACAGTGTGCAGCCCCTTATTTAAGCAAAGGTGGTCTCTTCTTTGTTTTTCTTCTTTTTTTCTTTATTAGTAACTTTTTAAAAAATGTTAATCAAAGGCTTTATAAGTTTGGTAATGCTCAATAACAAGATGCCCATACAATCAGAAGTGTAACCCAATATCCAACCTAGATATACCAACTAGCGGAGACACTTAAACATTCACCTCCATGTTTCTCTCTCTCTCTCTCTCTCTCTCTCTCTCTCTCTCTCTCTCTCTCTCTCTCTCTATCTCTATCTCTCTCTCTCTCTTCTCCTGGTTCCTCCTCTCCTTCTCCTCCTCCTCTCCTTACTCCTCCCACCTTAGCTCCTCCTACATATTACCCTTCCTGTTAAAATAAAACTTTTCTCTCAAAATACAATTAAAGCATGACTATACCAATTTGTATCAGTAAGGTACAAGATAGACCTAATACCCAGTCCATTATTTTGTTGACTGACCAGAACCTCTGTCATCTCTCCTAACTAAAAGACTTAGTTCTGAACCAGACTTTTTTCTTGGCTTTAGAATGAATGTCAGCTGAAAACCATCCTCTCAAATCTTTTCTTTCAAAGTAAATAACTGAGATTGGCTATGAGACTATAAGTCTTCAACCCCATCAGAAATCCAGAATGACTGAATTAACTGAAATTATGGGAAGCACAAAGCATTGCTTCTAAAATTTAGCAAATTTATAGACCACTGAACACCTGGACAGTCCCTATACTACAAAACGTTGGAGCATACAATCTTCAGCCTTCTGGCCCAGGATCACCTGACAGACCTAGTGATGCTGAATTATTAAGGGATGATTACTCTGTATTGGCAGATATAATCAGTCAACTATTCCACAAGTGTGTCCATTTCAGGACAGTAATTTGTCTGTAGATGAAAAGAGGCAATTCTTGTCTAGTGGCTGTCTCACCACAACTGGAGTAACTCCAAAGATGCTCAATTTCTTAGAATCCAAGACAGGAAGCTCTCAGGAGCAGACAGGTCTCTAATCAACATGAACCTTTTTTTTTTTTTTTTTTTTCAGGTGCAAACTGACAGGTAACTCACTGTCCTTCAGAAACTGTGCTCGGAGACAGCTTTCAGGTTCTGTCTCTGAGTTCACCTCGGTCTTTTATTGGTTACACACTTCCTTATTATTATACAATACATAATCAAAAGCCTTTTCATTATTTTCTTCACACCCATTATTTTTCCCAAAACACCCCATGTCACTAGAAAACACAAAGCACACATAAAGTCACAGTTCAGTGTCTGCAAAAGCAAGTTATACATTAACTTTTAACTCTTAGCAAAACCTCCACATCACAGGTCATCTGGCCGTAAACCTGTGCTTACAGCATGAGCATGAGGACAGGAAGGTGCTACACAGGTCAGGGCAATGTTAGCATTTTTAGCTTGTCTAACTTTACAGAATCTCTTCATCCAGTTTACTGAACTCTTCTGAATATCTATTTCCACAGTGTTTTTCAAATTATTTTCTATATGCGATACTAATTTCTTTTACAGCTTCCTGCGAGGCTCCTTCACAAGCTCCAATTCTGTCTCTTAGAACTTGTACCCTAGTGTCCTTAGGTAGGAGATGCCAGGGGGTCAAATCAGTACATTCCAATCTTTCCAGGAAGGTCAGTTCACTAATCAATGGTCTGCTTGTGGGGTCCAAATATTTCGACCCACCCTTTTGTATTTTATAGATAGATAGATAGATAGATAGATAGATAGATAGATAGATAGATAATAGATAGATAATAGATAGATAGATAGATAGATAGATAGATAGATAGATAGATAGATACTTTCCAATTTCCCCAATAATATTTTTAAATCAAACTTTCTCTTATTAGACATCTCCTCTCAGAGGGCGCTCACCATTGCTCACTTATCCAGTAGACCCAGCGATTTCTTCCTCTGTCTTGTTCATTGTATTTTCTATTGTCATTCCTGTCCTTAGTGACCCAGGCCCAGTGTTCCTTTCCTTGGGGGTTTTTATTTCTTTTAACTATTAAAACGTCAGGTTTTCCAAAAACATTTCCTGCTTCAAATATTTCCTGGTACAACACAATCATCATGAGTTGGCAAAAATGTCCCAGAGAACAATTAAGGCAGTCAGCCTCCATAGAATCCCTTGTCGCATTATGTCTGAATTGACTACTTGAAAAATGCAGTAACAGACAAGCATGCAAGAAAGAGCAATGCCATCTGTCTACGAAAAAAACAGAGGTGCATGACTCTGATTGAAGGTGCTCCCACAGCTGAAACTGTATCATGCAGCCATATTCACAACCATGTTGTACCTGACATTGAATGCAAGGGTGTTAGCTACAGATCTTTCCAAATCCTTTCGTCATAGATTCTTTTCACTATCAGTGCTTTAAGGTCCTCAGAGACTACTGCGGTATGCAAAGGCTTTAAAGATGAATTATTATACTCTAAACATTTACTCTTGTATAAAGATACCATCGAGTGCAAAATGTTACCATCCTGAGTACATTTATGGTTTCCTTTGCAGTATGACTTTTTCTCATGGTTTTTTTAAGACTATTGCTACATGCAAAGGATTTACCACATTGCATATTCATAGGATTTCTCTCCAGTATGTGGTCTTTTATGTACATAACTGTGTTGTAAAACAGCTTTATCGTGTTGATTACAATTTGAAGTTTCACTCCAATGTGGTTATTCTTTTAAGTATTTAAAAATGCCTGTGATATGTAACTGTTAGAAACAAGTAAAGGAGGAAACTTGTCCTAAGTACTGCAGTTTTTGTTATCAGCCTCCATTTAATCATATGGTATATCTAAGTTCAAGTCCCCTGGCACTGGGGTAGCTGGGGACTTCCCAATAGCAGACCAGCTTCCATTATTCATCTTTGTTCATAAAAACATATTGACTGTCCCTAACCATGGCTTCTGTTATGCATCTTTTGTTCCTCAAAACATAATGCCTGTTCCTAACCACAAAAGAATAAATATATATAATTAGTTAGACTGTATCAGTTGACATAGATCAACTAGATAAGGAAAGCCCTTATCCCTAAATCCTGATTGGTGAAAACCAATGGAGCTGTAACTCGGCACAGATATTTCTGGTTTTCGAACTTAAAAGCTCTATAACATTCTTGCTCTGGGTGGGGAGGTGGGTGGACAGCAGTCACAGTTCAGTATCTAAGTGTATTCTGTGGTCCTGATACATCAGTAGCAGCTTATAAGTTCTTGTCATTTGCATTACCTGAGTTTGAGTTTCGTTTGATCTCAGAGGACTCTATAACACAAAGGCTTTACCACATTGCCTACACTCACAGAATTTCTCTCCAGTATGAATATTTTCATGATAACAAAGACTATTGAAATATACAAAGGCTTCACCATATTAAGTATACTTATAAGGTTTCTCTCTGGTATGAATTATTTCATGATGATGAAGACTTATGAAATGTGAAAAGGCTTCAGCACATTAAATACATTCATAGGGTTTCTCTCCAGTATGGATTTCTTTCATGATGATGAAGACTACAGAAATGTGCAAAGGCTTAACCATATTAAATACACTCACAGGCTTTCTCTGCAGTATGGTTTCTTTCATGCTTTTGAAGATTACTGACATGCAAAGGCTTCACCATATTAAATACACTCACAGGGTTTCTCTGCAATATGGTTTCTTTCATGCTTTTGAAGATTACTGACATGCAAAGGCTTCACCATATTAAATACACTCACAGGCTTTCTCTGCAATATGGTTTCTTTCATGCTTTTGAAGATTACTGACATGCAAAGGCTTCACCATATTAAATACACTCACAGGCTTTCTCTGCAATATGGTTTCTTTCATGCTTTTGAAGATTACTGACATGCAAAGGCTTCACCATATTAAATACACTCACAGGCTTTCTCTGCAATATGGTTTCTTTTATGCCTTTGAAGATTACTGACATGCAAAGGCTTTACCACACTGATTACATTCATAGGGTTTCTTTGAAGTACGAGTTCTTTTATGTATTCAAAGATGATCATGATATGCAAGGCTTTACCACATTGGTTACACTAATAGAGTTTCTCTACAGTAGGTGTTGTTTTATATATTTGGAGATTACTGTTTTGTGAAAAGCCTTTACCACATTGGTTACACTCAAAGTATTTCTCTCCAGTATGTGGTCTTTTATGTATCCAGAGACTACTGTAACATCCACAGTCTTTACAACATGGACTACATTCATCAAGTTTCTGTCCTGTATGAATTCTTTCATGCCTTTGAAGAGAACTGTGATGTCAAAATGCTTTACCACACTGATTGCATTCATAAGGTTTCTCTCCAGTATGTGTTCTTTTATGTACTTGGAGACTTGTGACATGCAAAGGCTTTGCATTGGTTACACTCATAGGGTTTCTCTACAGTGTATCTTCTTTTATGATATAGGAGACCACTTTGATATGCAAAGGCTTTACCACATTGCTTACATTCATAGGGTTTCTCTCCAGTGTGTATTCCTTGATGTATTAAGAGATGACTGTTTCGTGCAAAGGCTTTACCACATTGATTACATTCAAAGGGTTCTCTCCAACATGTGTTCTTTTACGTATTTGAAGATGACTGTGATGTACAAATGTGTTACCACACTGATTACATTCATAGCTTTTTTTCTCTTATATGAATTCTTTCATTATTCTGAAGATGACTGTAGCATCCAAAGGCTTTACCACATTGATTACATTGGTAAGGTTTCTCTCCTGTATGACTTCTTTCATGCCTTTAAAGATAACTGTGATATGCAAAGGCTTTACCACATTGGTTACACTCATAGGTTTTTTTCTACAATATGTGTTCTTTTATGTATTTGGAGACTACTGTGATGTGCAAAGGCTTCAAAATATTGGATACCTTCATAGGATTTCTCTCCAGAATGAATTCTTTCATGCTTTTGAGGATATATACAAAGTCTTTATTATATTGAGTAAATTCAGAAAGTTTCTCTTCAGTATAACTTCTTTCATGCCTTCCATTTCTTTTAGAACTTTGAAAATTTCCTTCAATATTATGGTCTTTCCAATTGTAGCCTATAGCAGTGAGATTCCTATAGGTCTCCAGCATCACATCTTTGTAGAGACTCTTCTGAGAAGGATCCAGCAAAGCCCACTCTTCCCAAGTGAAGTCCACATGCACATCATCATAGTTCACTATGTCCCAGCAATGAGCAGCTGTGAATGGGAAGTCCAAGAATCCAGGAGTTGCTCAGTTTCAGGAGGGTAGGTATTTCAGCTGGTCTTCTGAATAAGCTGGAATCCTGAAGTAGTATCCATCAGATGTGCTGGCAAGTAATTGAAAACAAGAGAAGAAAGAAGAGGAGAAAGAAAAGGAAGAGAAGTCAAAATAAACCTTAATACAGAAATGTTTGTAACGTCAATTCTGTGGACTTCTGACGTTTTGAAAACCAACTATCCATGTAAGGCAATCTGGACTGTTGTCTGTTAACTCCTCTCAGCTATTTCTAAATAAAATATAGAAAACACCCTAACAATAAACTCAGAGCCATGAATTTGCTCTAGGCCCTTAACTCACAGGCTAACCATCTCAAATCAGTTAAAAAAGTTAAAGAAAGACTGGGTCTAAGCCTTGTATTCCTAAATGTGTTATATAGGCACAATGCCTATGACAGCAACAATATTAATCTCACTTCTATATCAATAAGAAACTCGTAACAATGAAAACCTTAAATTTGAAATCAAAGTAAATTTTGTACCATTTAAGAAATTATAACTTCAGCTTAATAACAATTATACAGATTTCTACCAATAGGTTATGGCTATGCAATAAATCCTTGCTATTCCTCCCTGTTCCAACAAAAGCACTACTTTTCCCTAGAAAGACAGCCCAATATTAACCACCTCAGTCCCCAAGCCCAGGGAATAGGGGCACCGACTCTTCATTAGATTCTCCAAGCTGATTACAGGCATTGATATATTAGAAGAGGGGCAGGGGGAAGAGCAAATTGATAAGCCTTTGATGTCTGTGTCTTCACTGCATCCAGCTGTGATTCCAGGACATCAGAGGTTTGAGCAGGTCTGCTCAGCTTGCTTGATGAGTAGATACACCAAGGCTGTGTATTCTGCAATATACAATTCTCAAAACAAATTTTAGTATCAAGATAATTTTTTGTTTGAATTTTGGAATCTAGTCTTCTGGTGGCCTGTCTCTATCATATCTAATCCATATAATTCTGGGAGTTTCTATGAGGGTGTGCTCCCACCATCCTCCCATTCCTGCCTCCCTGCTCTCAAATTCCCCAACACTAGAGAATCCAAACTATAGGGTACCAAGGCCCTCCACTTCCACTGATGCCTGACAAGGCCACCCTCAACTACTATACAGGTGGAGCCATGAGTCTCTCCCTTTGTGTTCTCGGGCTGGAGGTTTTAGCTAGTTTCTTAGGACCATTTGCTTGAAAAATTGTTTTCTCTAAGGTAGCATCTGTCTTTGTCACTGAGGTGGGTTTCCTGTATGCAGCAAAATGCTGGGTCCTCTTTATGTATCCAGTCTGTTAGCCTATGTCTTTTTATTGGGGAATTAAGTCCATTGATGTTAAGAGATATTAAGGAACAGTGATTGTTGCTTCCTGTTATTTTTGTTATTAGAGGTGGAATTATCTTTGTGTGGCTATCTTCTTTTGGATTTGTTGGAAGAGGATTACTTTCTTGCTCTTTCTAGGGTATAATTTCCCTCCTTGTATTGGAGCTTTCCCACTATTATCCTTTGTAATTAATGCTGGGTTTGTGGAAAGACATCGTGTAAATTTGGTTTTGCCATGGAATGTCTTGGTTTCTCCATCTATGGTAATTGAGAATTTTGCTGAGTATAGTAGCCTGGCATTTGCTTTCTCTTAGGGCCTGTATGACATCTGTCCAGAATCTTCTCACTTTTATAGTATCTGGTGAGAAGTCTGGTATAATTCTGATAGGTCTGCCTTTATATGTTACTTGGCCTTTTTCCCTTACTGCTTTTAATATTCTTTCTTTGTTTTGTGCATTTGGTGTTTTGATTATTATGTGATGGGAGGTATTTCTTTTCTGGTCTAGTCTATTTGGCATTCTGTAGGCTTCTTGTATGTTTATGGGTTTCTCATTCTTTAGGTTAGGGAAGTTTTCTTCTATAATTTTGTTGAAGATATTTATTGGCCCTTTAAGTTGGAAATCTTCACACTCATCTATACCTATTATCCTTAGGTTTGGTCTTCTCATTGTGTCCTGGATTTCCTGGATGTTTTGTGTTAAGAACTTTTTGCATTTTGCGTTTTCCTTGACAGTTGTTTCAATATTTTCTATGGTATCTTCTGCACCTGAGATTCTCTCTTCTATCTCTTGTATTCTGTTGGTGATGCTTGCATCTATGACTCCTGATTTTTTTCCTAGGTTTTCTATCTCCAGGGTAGTCTCCTTTTGTGATTTCTTTATTGTTTCTACTTGCATTTTTATGTCCTGGATGGTTTTGTTCAATTCCTTCACCTGTTTGATTGTGTTCTGTTGTAATTCTTTAAGGATTTTTGTGTTTCCTCTTTAAGGGCTTCTACCTGTTTACCTGTGTTCTCCTCGTATTCTTTGAGAGTGTTATTTATGTCCTTTTAGAAGTCCTCTATCATCATCATTAGAAGTGACTTTAAATCTGACTCTTGCATTTCTGGTGATATGGGGAATTCAGGACTTTCTAGTGTAGAAGAACTAGGTTCTGATGATGCCAAGTACCCTGGGTTGCTGATGCTTATGTTCTTGCGCTTGCCTTTTGCCATCTGGATCTCCTTAGTGCTACCTGCCCTGTCTCTGACTTGAGCTTGTCTTTCCTATTATCTTGGTTGTTTCAGAACTGTGTGGGGTGGGTGTTACTACTGGGGTTAGAGCTGGGGCCCAAGATCTGCTCCGTGCTTTGGCGCAGACAGGAAGGAACAGTGCTCCAGGCCAGAGTGAATTCCTGGGTCCCAGTTACTCCTGTTTAGGGCTGGTGTTGCTGTCTACTTACTACGATACTGCCCGCGTTAGAGCTCCTGGGAGGCCGCTTCTCTGGGTCTTGTGGATTGGTGCAGAGTTGCTGCCCAGGATCTACTCGGTGCTCTGGCCTTGTTTTTCTATAGTATCAGAAAAGTCCTGGTTTGACAAGTTTGTTCAGGAAGGCAGGCAGTTCATTGAGCTGAAATATTTTCCTCTGTATCTCTGTCATGAACCCTTGTTTCAAAATGAATCCTATCCTTATTACAATTCTGCAAAGAGTAGAAGAGCATCACAATTCCTATAACTTTATTTTGCCTTCAGGTACGTACCAAAGTTTGTCATTAATTGGATAGTCAAAATCTCTTCCTTTTCATACTAATTACTTGATCTTAAGTTGAACATAAAAAACTACTGAATAAATTATTGTTCATCAGATTCTAGAATTTCCCTAAGTTTTTCTTATTTAATAATTTTTCTCAAATCCTCTGTCTCATGCTTAATAGCACTACTCATTAATAATCTAAATATATATCTAAGAACGACTCAATTTTCTGCCTTTTTTTATTCAGGGAGCATCCATTAATTTCATTTATGATTACACAGCTTTTGTTATCCCAACTCTAGCTTTCAGAAAGTGGACTTTAATAATGAGGAATATAAGCAAAATGTGTAATAAATTTCCACCAAGGACAGTGAAGTATCAGACCAGTTCATCCAAGCACTGGAACTCCATCAAATAGTGCCTTCAGGACACTGCCTTTTTGTGTCCCTTCCATCCAGTTAAAGCACAGAGCCAATTCACTGTTCTAGTTTAAACAAAAGAGATCAAAAGTTGTCATTTGAAATTATGCAGACTCCCTTCTGCCATTGTACCATTTTTACTAGTCCCAAGGGAAGCCACATTAGGGCTTATAAACATTGCTTCTTTTCCCAAGCTGGTTTCTGGCAATCTTGAGAGTGAGTATTAAAGGGGACTGGTATGCGAAGGTCTGGTGCTGAGAAGCTAAGTCACAATTTCAGTGACTGGGGGAGGAATCATGGATTACCTCTGCAAAATAGTCCTACAATTCTTACTTCCATGGACATGCTCAGACAGCCATCCATTAAGCTGATTCTTGAGCTACCACATGGAAGTGACAGCTGCAGATCTGGTTTACTGAGGTAACTGAGATATACACAGCTCCTCTCCCTATCTCCGACATCTTGATTTACCTGGCCAGCACCAGGCCTTTGCATGTGCCCCACCTTTGCATGTTCGTCCATTTCTCAAGATTGTCAATGGAGGGAGGAGAAGCAGTGTTTACGGTCCATAATGTGGTTTTCTTGGGACTAGTGAAAATAGTACAGTGTCAGAAGAGATATAGCTTGGCCCCACCTCTGAACTTGGGAATGTCACCTTTTTCTGTGGTTTGATAAAGCTGCATCAATGAATTGGCCCTGTATTTGACTGGATGAATCAGTCTCAAAGAACAGTATCCTGAGTTCAAAATGGAGTACAAGAGCTTTTCTATCACCTACCAACAAATAAGAAAATCTAATAGCATCCTGAGTGTTACATTAGAAGAGCAGGGCTGTATAAAACAGCAGCTGCTTCTTCTTCTTCTTCTTCTTCTTCTTCTTCTTCTTCTTCTTCTTCTTCTTCTTCTTCTTTGGTTTTTCGAGACAGGGTTTCTCTGTGTAGCCCTGGCTGTCCTGGAACTCACTCTGTAGACCAGGCTGGCCTCGAACTCAGAAATCTGCCTGCCTCTGCCTCCCAAGTGCTGAGATTAAAGGCGTGTGCCACCACCTCCCGGCCAGCATCTTCTTTATTTTGTAAAATTTTAACTTAGAATAAAAATAATATAGAATAAATTAAACACACAATAAATAATACCCAACTCTGCTATTCTGTGGGAGTGATTTTATTGCCTTAAAGTATCAAGGATAGGAAAGAAGAGATCTTTTAGATGTGACCATAAAGCCACTGGGGCAGTCATCAAGGCTGCTCAGGGAGCCACAGGGAAACTCTACACAGGACTTTCCAGTGGGTTGTCTAATCTACTTCTTCCATGTTAGAGATACCCTATCACCCTCAGCTTGGAGCTGTTATGGGGAACAGCAGCACTGGGTTCCTCTGCTGTTACTTTATCTGTATCATGCCCAAAAAGTGCTCAGAATCAGATAGTTTTAAGTCTGCACAAGGGCCCAGACACTTTACAACTTTTAGCACCCGTAGCTATTTAAGCCTTCTAACACACTCAGGCCTAGTAGATTATGCAGTAGATTCCGTTGATGTAGATCTGGGGGTGTTCAAGAGAAAATGCAGAGGAGACCAATGGAGTTTCAAACAACGGCAGCACCTGGTCCTTGACAGTTTTCCATTTTTGCCCATCCAAACCTCTGCTGCAAAATCTGCACAAGAGCATGGGCATGATTGACCTCTAGGGGACTTTTGGTTGTTTGTTTGGTTTGGTTTTTTTGACCATCATGTACCAAACCGTACATGTCTTAAAGTGCCTTGTCCTTCCATGATCTGCTTCCTATTGGCTATCCAGTTATATAAGCTGTCACAATGCAGCAGAGTGAAGACACAAGCCTAGTAAAGATTTAATTGTGGGTAATCAAAAGAGGTTTGTGTGTTTGTTTGTTTGTTGATATAGAGTCTCACCGATGTAGATATAGTCTTGGCTGTCCCGAAAGTGTTGTGTAAACATGTACAGCAATTCCTTAGTCTTTTGTAAGAGTGGAAGATGACTAACCCAGCTACTCTGGACACTAACTTTCAAGGATGGTAGCCTGCATCCAAGGATTTGTGATAACCTTAGTACAACAGACAGTAAGGCCTTTCTTATGCATGTATATCAGCTAGGATAATCACCATTTGTTGTATATGCAAAAAAGTATGAAAATCATACTTCTTCCAGAGACTACTGTAAATATATGTTCAGTCCTACAGAAACAGTAGTCTATTATTGCTTTGGCATGGCAGTTTCTATGCTGCCTGACTCCGCTATGTAGCAATGTAAATTTCCACGGAACAATCTCAAACACAAACACACCACCTCAACTTTCATCTCCAAAATTTCTTTGACGATATTACAGAGATTTTGAAGCATTGCCTTGTTCTCGTCCATTTTCTTATCATCTTCCTCACCCTCTGGTAGGATCAGACCCTTCTTATTCACCATGTACAGACAATGTCAATCATAGTCCTTGAGCTGCCCCATGTAGTACTAATCAATAGAATCAGTTGTATACCCTATCTCAGTGCTTGGCTTCTGCACACACCCCACAGGCACAGTTGAACACCCATTCTTTCCTCTTGCCTACAGGACTGTTTAGACAATATGACTCAATGATTAAAAATAAGCCCTCACTTTCAAGTAGGCATCACTTCCATTTCAGTTACCTCAAGGTAACTTTGATCAGACCCAATAGAAAAAGCAATGATATAGTAGATAAACTTCTGTGCCTCCTCCATGCAAGATTCATAATGAAAAGGAAGTCGTCTCATCTCCAGACTGAGAGGTGGGTTAGCAGAGGAACTCAGTCAGGCACTGCCAGTTAGTAGAATATTCATGGATTCCAAGCTTCAAAGGTAAAGAAAGAACACTCTAATTGTGTCAATGACCAGCTTTGGCATCCCTGGGGTGTGTAAACTGAGGTAAGCAGCCAATTGGTGTCAGTGCTAAGAACCACTGATGTGAATCTGTCCTGATAGCAATGGGGGCTGCTGCCTATGGCAGCCAGTGATTAGAGAAAGTACCCAGCAGACTCTTCTCTGAGGGAACAAAGCTTAATTTACTGGAGCTGGCATTCCCTGTGGCCAGGGGAAAATGTCTGAATACTTTTAACTCCTTGTGCCTGGCTAGAAAGAAAAAGAAAGGGAAAAAAATTGTACATGCACATACATATACATTGAGTAAATGAAGAAAAAGAGAGACTCCAATAACAATACATACAAATATATACATGCATGCATGCATACATACAAGAGAGACAGGAATATACATATTTACACATTGAATGGGTGGAGCAAGCTATAGCAAGCAAGCTCTAATCATTTCACAATACATATATGTACATATATACACATGTACATATGAATATGTACCTGGTGATTGAACAGAACACCATTCTAACAAGCAGGCCCCAAGTATTTCACACATGCACACATATATACACACAACTGGTGATAGAGCAAACTCTATTACACACCCACATAAGCTTAACACACACTCAAAAAATATTTGAGAACCCCGAAAGACCACAAAGGAGGAGATTCCGTGCAATCACACAAGGGTCTGTATGCAAGCTCTTGCCTTGGCTCACCACCATCTCTGATGCAGGAGGATAGGAGGGTGAAGCATGGAGCCCTCCACAGGACAATGTTTTATATTAAATGATGAGCAAATGAGGTTTCTAGCCTGGCAAACATCTAATTGAATGACTATTGTAAGTCTACATCTGGAACTATCCTAGTTTTAGTATCCTGGACTAATCCTGATTGACGGTTGCTAGGCAGTAGCAAGGGAGTAATTCTGGAGTATGGGCCAGTTTTCCTGGAATTTGGGTGTAACTTAGGTTCAGCTGCAGGTAGAATTCTCAGACCCCTTTTCTTTTAAAATGAAGGCCTGTCCCAAGATGGTTTGGTCTCTCAATATGTGGGGTGTTGTGGGAAAAAACTGGAGGGGCCGTAGCAGCAGGCCTGGGCCTATTTGACAGCGGCCCGGGACCTGCGTGGTGGACGCTGCCTGGAGGCTTCCAGGCAGCCTGTCTCACATACCTGAGGAAGGTCCCAGGTTCTATGGGCTGGAGGCTTCGGCGGAGGCAGGCCCGGCAGGCCCCAATGATACAGAGGAAGTCCTTGGTTCAAAAGGGTTTTATGTCATGGCGGATGGTGGATGATCTGGATGTACCCCCCAAACTCAGGGCAGACCTGGGTTAAGTAGGGAGGGAGAAAGGGGGAGGTTCTGGGAGGGATGGTTAATTGGCTCCGCCCTCTGACCTTCATTAGTATGTAAATCTACATTACATACTAATTAATCTACATTAACTAGAGTAACTAATGTAATCTACATTACATACATTAGGGCCTGAGGCCTGTAGTTACACCCTCTACCTGTGCACTTTGGGAGGGGCTGTAATGGCCTTTGTGACTGAACAACGTAGGTCTATGGAGATTGGACTGCTTGTTAGGACCCTGAGTTCTGGGGACGTAGCCGAACTCCTGCCGTTTCTCCCTTGGAGTCTCGGGGTTCTAGGCCCATGCCCAGCCAAGAACCAGGATACCCTTATGCAGTCCCACAGGGTGTGTGTGTGTGTGTGTGTGTGTGTGTGTGTGTGTGTGTATTTGATGAATGGGTAGAAATGTTCCAACACATCATGACATAAATTTTACATATATACATATATAAATATACATGTTACATATATACATACATAGTTGGAGGGAATAAGTAGTGAAGTTTCAACCCCACAATATTATTTTTGATTCCAGATCTCATATATCCCAGCAAATCATTCAAGCAGTATAAAATTACAATGTGACTATATTTCTAGAAAATGACTGAAAAAACAGTATGTTCCCAATACCTTTATAAGAAATAAAGTTATATAATATAGGTAAAGAAAATGTTATTCCCAAGAATCTATGTACATTTGTAACTAAGCAACTTGTTATAAATTAACAAAATGTGAGTAAACAAGTGGGTTTTCTCAGCCAGTTCCTTTTACTGGCCAGCAGCAATTTGCTATTATGAAGAAAAGATTAATGATTTTATTATCTTTAAAAATAATCTTATAATAACCTTCAAAGAATCTCAAATCTAAAAAATAAATCGTATCTATTTTCAATTCTCAGAATGCACACCTACTCAGCAGCAGCTATTATTACATCAAGAAGCAAGGGCAATAATGGGTATAATAAATCAATCATCCCCTCTGAACCCTCTGGGCCAAGCCAAGCTGGCCTGAGAAGCCTGCTAACCCACTTTCTTTGACTGCCTTTTCTCCCCCCTTCATCAGACCTGAGACTCCTGAATCATACTGGTTAGCTTCCTTCCCCCACACAACTTCTCAACAGAGACTCTAAAAGGTAGAAGAGTCTGGACAGATATCTTACAACCTGTAAAAAAAAAAAAAAAAAAAAAAAAAGGTGCCAACCTAGACTCCTATACTCAACAAAACTCTAAATCACCATAGATGGAAAAAACAATATATTTAAAGAAAAATCCAAATGCAAACAAAATCTATCCACAAATCCAGCCATACACAAAATACTGGAAGGAAAACTCCAACCCAAGAAGGATAACTATATACAAGAGAACACAGGAAATAAGTAATTTCATACCAACAAAAACATGGAAAGTACACACTTACACACACACACACCACCATCACCACTACCACCATCAAAATAACATCACTAGACATTGATACAATGACTAGTTCAATATCAATGAACTCAATTCCCCAATGAAAAAACCCAGGTTAACAGAATAGATATGAAAACAGGATCCATCATTCTGATGCATACAAGAAACATACCTCAGCAATATTGACATTACCTCAAAGTAATGGGCTAAAAAAAAAAAACAAAAAACCTTTTCCAAGCAAACAGACACAAGAAGCAAGCTTGAATTGCCAGTCTAATATCGAATAAAATAGACTTTGAGCCAAAATTAATCAAAAGAGAAAAGTGAGGATACTTCATACCCATCAAAGGAAAAATCTACCAAGATTATATCTCAGTTCTGAACATGTATGACCCAAACACAAAGGTACCCACATTTGTAAAAGAAGCATTGCTAAAACTTAAATTGCACACTGAACCCCACATATTAATAGTGGTAGACTTCAACACTCCACTCTCCCCAATTAATAGGACACCCAGACAAAACCTAAACAGAGAAATATGAAACTAGCAGACGTTATGAATCAAATGGACCAATAGACATTTATAGAACATTTTACCCAAACACAAAAGAATATACCTTCTTCTCAGCACCTCAGAGATCCTTTTCCAAAACTGACCATACAGTCTGTCACAAAGCAAGCTTTAACAGATACAAAAGAATTGTAATAATGCCTGCATCTTACTAGACCACCATGCACTGAAGCTGGACTTCAACAAGAGAAACACTGGAAATCCTACGTGCTATAGAAATTGAACAACACTCCAGTAAATGACTTCTGGATCAGGAAAGAAATTACAGACTTTCTAGAATTCAATGAAAATGGAGCACAACATACCCAAATTTATGGAACACTTTGAAAGCAAATGCTGTTAGGAAAGCTCATAGTACTTACTAAGTGCCTCCATAAAGAAATTAGAAAGTTCTCATACCAGCAATTTAAAAGTACACCTGAAGGCTCTAGAAAAACAACAACAAGAGCAAGCACACCAAAGAGGAGTAGAAGGCAGAAAATAACCAAAATCAGGGTTAAAATTAACCAGTTAGAAACATAGAAAACAATACTAAGAATCAATGAAACCAAGAGTTGGTTCTTTGAGGAAATCAACAAGAAAAACAAACTCTTAGCCAAACTAACCAAGAGACAGACAGTATCCAAATAAAATTAGTAACGAAAAGGAAGACATAATAATTGGCACTGAGGAAATTCAAAGAATCATTAGGTTTTACTTCAAAATCCTGTACTCCACAAAATTGGAAAATCTTAATGAAATAGGCAATTTCCTAGACAGATACCACTTAACAAAGTTAAATCAAGATTAGGTAAACTATTTAAACAGTCCTATAACCTCTACAGCAATAGAAGCTGGCATTAAAGTCTTCAAAACAAAATAAGCTCAGAGCCAAATGGTTTTAGTGCAGAATTCTACCAGACTTTCAAAGAGTTATTATCAATACTCCTCAAACTATTCCACAAAACAAAAACACAAAAACTACCAAACTTTTCTAGAAGGACACAGTCACCCTGATACCTAAACCACACAAAGACTCAACAAAGAATGAGCATTTTAGACTGATTTCTCTTATGAACACTGATGCAAAAATACTCAAAACAAACAAACAAAAAACCCTTACAAACAAAATCCTGGAACACATCAAAGTCATCATCCATCATGATCAAGCAGAATTCATCCTAGGGATGCAGAGATAATTCAATGTAGGAGATTCTATCAACATAGTCCATCATGTAAACAGACTAAAAACAAAATACCTCCATGGCGTTGCTAAAGAAAGACACGTTCATCAATGGAATCAAATGTAAGACCTAGAAATAAACCCTTACACCTATGGACACTTGATTTTTTGATAAGAAAGTCAAAACCACACAATGGGAAACTGAAAGTATCTTCACCAAATGATTCTGGACAAACTGAGTGTATATATGTAGAAGACTGAATATAGTCAATATTTATTGCCCTGCACAAAACTCAACTCCAAGTGGATCAAGGACCTCCATATAAAACCAGACACACTAAATCTCATAGAGAAAATGTAGGAAATATCCTTTAATGTACTGGTACAGGAAGCAATTTCCTAAACAGAACACCAGCGGCTCAGGCTAAGATCAACTATTGATAAATTGGACCTCATGAAACTCCAAAGCTTCTGTAAGGCAAAAGACACTGTCAACAGAACAAATTGGGAGCCTACATATTGAGAAAGAATCTTCACTAACAATACATTTAACATTTAACATAGGGCTAATGTCCAAAATTTACCAACAACTCAAATATCCCAATTAAAATAGGCTAGAGAACTAAACAGAGAATTATTAACAGAGGAATCTCAAAGGACAGAAAAGGACTTAAAAGAAATATTCAGTCAGGGCATCAAGTGGAGGGATGGGGTTGCCATCCCACAGTCAAAAACTCTGACCCAGAATTGTTCCTGTCTAAAAGAAATACAGGAACAAAAATGGAGAAAAGACTGAGGGAAAGGAGGTCCAGTGACTGACCCATCTTTGGATCCATCTCAAGAGAAGGCTCCAAGGTCGACACTATTACTTATGCTATGGTGTGCTTACAGACTGGAGCTTAACATGACTGTCCTCCAAGTGGCCCAGCAAGCAGGTGACTGAGACAGATGCAGATACTTACACCCAACCAATGAACTCAAGTCAAGGACCCCTGTGGTTGAATTAGGGAAAGGCTGGAAGGAGCTGAGGAGGAGGGCAACCCCACAGGAAGACCATCAGTCTCAACTTATCTAGACCCCTAAGATCTTTCAGACACTGAACCACCAACCAGGCAGCATATACTAGCTGCTCTGAGGACCCCTGACACATATTCACCAAAGAATTGGCTGTTCTGGCCTCAATGGGAGACGAGCCTAATCTTCCAAAGACTTGAGGCCCCAGAGAAAGGAGAAATCTGGTGAGGGGTGGGGTGGTATGGGGTGGGAACATCCTCTTGTAGAGTAGAGGGGAGTAGGAATGGAATGAGGAACTGTGGTAGGGCAGACCTAAAGTGGGGTAAAGACTGGACTGTAAAAAAATAAAATAAAAGTAATAAAAAGAAAGAAAGGAAGGGAGGGAAGGGAGGAGGGAGGGAAGGAGGGAGGGAAGGAGGGAGGGAGAGAAGGAGGGAGGGTGGGAGAGACAGAGAGAGAGAGAGAGAGAGAGAGAGAGAGAGAGAGAGAGAGAATTTCAAAGTCTTGTTATTTTGCATTTGCAGGAAAATGCAAATCTAAACAACTCTGAAATTCCACTTACTCCTATAACTATGGCTAAGATTAAAAAAAAAAAAAAAAAAAAAAAAAAACCTCAAGAGATAATGCATTCTGGCCTAGATGTGGAGCAAGGTGAACACTTCTTTATTGCTGGTGGGAGTGCAAACTCATATAAGCACTTTGGGAATCAATTTGGTGGTTTCTCAGATAACTGGGAATAGTTCTATCTCAAGACCCAGCTATATCATTCCTAGGCACATAGTCAAAAGATGCTCCAACATCCCACAAAAACACTTGCTCAACTATGTTCATATCCGCTTTATCTGTAATAGGCAGAAACTGGAAACAACCTAATTATGTCCCTCAAATGAAAATAGATAAAGGAAATATGGTGCATTTACACAATGGAATACTATTCAGCTGTTACAAACAATGACACCATGAATTTTGCAGGCAAATAGATGGAACTTGAGAAAACGTCTTGATTGAGTTAACCTAGTCCCCAAAGGACATGTGTGATATGTACTCATTTCTAATGGATATTAGCCATAAAATACAGGTACCATGCTACATTTCAGAGACCCAAAGAAAATAAATGATAAGTAATTTCCAAGCAAGGAAAATTGAATCTCACTTAGAAGGGGGCATAAAATAGTCGTAAGAGTCAGATGGATGGAAGCAACTAGGAAGGAGGGGGCATGGGAGCAGAATGGGAGAGGTTCAGCTTCAGATGTGGGGAAGGACAGGAGAGATGGCTAGATAGCAATGAAAATGAATGGAAATCTGCCAGTAACTGAGGTGAGGAGGTAAGGGCATCTCCAGGAGGAGATAGAGACCTGGGATAAGGGAGGTACCCAAGAATCAATGGGGGTGACCTTTACTGTGACTCACACTATTGGGGATATGTAACCTGAAGAGGCCACTTCCTGTACCCAGGCAGGAACCCCAGTGGAATGACAGAGTCACCAACAAACCCAAAAACCTTTCAACCCAAAGTGTATCCTGTCTACAAGAAATGCAGACACAGGGGATGGACTAAAGACTGAGGGAATGGCCAACCAATTACCAGCCCAATTTGAGACCCATCCCTTCTGCAAGCACCAGTCCCAAACAATATTAATGATAGTGTGTTAAGCTTTCACACAGAAGCATGTTGTCCTCCTAGAAGCTCTACTCAGCAGCTAACTCAGACTGATATAGACATCTACAGCCAAACACTGGATGGAGCATGGTCTTATGGAAGAATGGGAGAAAGGAAAAAGAGCTTGGAAGGGGATAGAAACTCCACAGGAAGACCAACTGAGTTAACTAACCTGGATACTTGTGGCTCTCATAGTTTGAACCCCCAACCAAAGAACATACAATGACTGGACCTAGACCTCCCCACACATATGTGCAGCTAGGTCTTCACGTGGTGTCCTCAACAACTGGAATAGGGGTTATTCCAAAGCTGTTCCCTATACCTGGGATATGTTCTTCTCTCTGGGCTGCCTTGTCTGGCCCAAGTGTGAGAGGAAGTGCATAGCCTTGAAGAGACTTGAAGTGCCAGGTGTGGGGTCTAGCCAGGGGTTGCCTCACCTGGTCAGAGGAGAACAGAAGAAGGGATGGGTGTAGGAGTGTGGGAGGGGTAACTGGGAGGGGGGCAATGAGTGGAATGGAAAGTGAATAAATAAAGTAGTTAATTTAAAAAATTTAGTTAGAAAAATGAATCATCACCAGTCTCAGTGAATCATGTCATCCACTGCTGCCATTGTTCTTGTTCCTTGACCATAAAAAGCCCCCAGCTAGCCGGGCGGTGGTGGCGCACGCCTTTAATCCCAGCACTTGGGAGGCAGAGGCAGGCAGATTTCTGAGTTCGAGGCCAGCCTGGTCTACAGAGTGAGTTCCAGGACAGCCCAGGCTACACAGAGAAACCTTGTCTCGAAAAACAAATAAAATAAAATAAAATAAATAAAATAAAATAAAATAAATTTAAAAAAAGTCCCCAGCTTAACTATTAAGTGTGTGACATTCTGAACTTTAAATTGTTCCCTAAGATTTTATATACCAAAACCAGTAGCAGAAACATCTTAACCTTGCTTCACTAACAATTTTATTTTTCCAAATGGTTTCTAATTAGAGTGGTCATAGCTGACAATCTTCATCTCTAAGTTCTCTCCTAGGGTGATGATTGAATCATTAATCTGCTCCAGCAGCCAAGCCTGATAGAGATCAAGCACTATTACTGTGAGTGCCAGAGACACTCCCAGTGAAGCACTGGAAGCCCCCTTAGAGTTTTCACATAGTTCTTAGATTAAGAAGGATATGAATGAAACAAGCAGTATAGAACTCATAACAGCATGAAGTCCTTAGGACATGTAGTCCTCGCGGTCTACCCTGTGTCAACGGGGTGCACCCATTATGCCTTTGATAACTGGTGGGCCACTTTCCACAAAACCTAAAGCCATTAAACATTTCTCGTGTATGGCTATTGGCACAACTGGGAGTTGGAAAGCAATATCTCAAACAAAATGTTTAGAAGTAAAAGGACTTGTCCATCTTACTTTGAAATTCTTCTGGTGTTCACCAGAACACCAGTTCAGGAGAACACCTCTCAGAATTTCATTACTTTTATTTGTTTTCTGCCAACTCAGGAAACCTGAAGGCTATTTTTCATAATGCTCTTGTTGATGACTTTTAGAATCGTGCTCTGCTAGACCATTTCCTGAGAGATATTTAGCAATACATACTAGAAGTCAGCCATGCCAGAGATAAAGTCTATAATCAAGCAAGTTAAGACCTGGTTTTGTTACCACATTTAAACAACCCAGACAGGTGTGGATTGGGGGAGACAAAGATTATTTGTATTGAAGACAGTCTCAGATATATGCTGAACATCTACTAGGTGAGAGTTTGCTTGAACTACATACATTAGGCCCAGGAGACAGTTACTGAGATACTGTAGTATCAGATCATCAGAGTTGTCCCTGAGGAACACATGACAAACATACAATTTGACATCATTCTCATTCCTGTTCTTAAGAAAGTAAGAGGGAGCTTGCCAAGGAAGGAAGAGCAATGCCCAAAATTCCAAGGACCTTCCACAAAGAAGTGCTGAAAGAAAACACAGAGCATACTTCAGGACAAGATTGTCACAAGTCCTAATATCAAACATTTGACAATGGCATAGTGTCACACTATTAAAGACCTAGGAACAACATAGAAACTATAGCCAACTAAAATATAAAACAGCTTTTTAACCAACTCAACCTAGAAAGCTAATAGCAAAGAATGCCCTTCCCATCAAAATCCTGGCTGCCATGGATACCAACAAGAAGTGACAATGAAAACACTGCCAAGCACAGGCCTGCCTCAATAGTCATCAGTGAATCAAGTCACACAGTTCCATGGCTTTCAGTTCTCAGCTACCAACCAGTAGGAAAATTATTCCCTACCACATGTGGCACATTATATACACCTCTGTAATTTACGCAACCTGCATCTTGTCAGTCAAGTGGTCTGGCCAACAATTGGTGAGTTCATTATTGAATTCACCACATCCATCCTGAGTGATGTCAGCAGCATTGCTGGTCCAAATGGTCCTTGCTTCATTCAACTTTTCTTGATCAATCTATTTCTTCATCTTCTTGGTTTTTTTTCCTGTCATATCTTTACCCACTGTCATCTTCCTCATCTCTTCTCATATCTTCTGTCTTATGTGTCTTCTCATCATCCTCATCTTCTTCATCTTTCTCACATCTCTTTTTCTGCTTCATCGTGACTGATCTCCTCTTCTACTTCCTTCTAAATCATCTAATGAAACAATCAGTTGTGGAGACCTCAACACCAGCAAGCCTAGAGGCCATGAGTTAGAACAAGGGTCTGCCCAGGACCATATTCACATGGAGAGTGTTACGATAAGATATGAACTGTGTGTGTTTGTTCATAGCATCCTTGTCCCTGCTCTACCCTAGGCATTCTGTCTTCTTGAGGTAAATAATCACTTTGGTATTGTGACCAATGTGCTCACCTATAGAGAGACAAATCATAATAAGATATGAAGAAATAGAATTAAAACTACAACTAAAACTACTAAGCAAAGTCAGACCATTCTAAAATCCATCTCTTGAGAGCCCTAACTCTACCAACCACCACAGTGTATAAGGATAACACATCCTGTCCAACATGATCTGTAAGCCCTGGCATACTGCTTATTGTCATTATGCATTGTGATCTCAACCACTTTCTGTGCCACCAGATGTTAAAGGTTAAGAGAGAAAAACAAGATGGTTGTGCACAAGGAAAAGTTCTTGCTTTTACAATAATCATCAGTTTAGTACCAGAACCTAAGTGTTAAACTGTCTTGCAGAAGCCACGTTGCAACCTCTGGGAAAGGTGCATGAGTGTTTTGCAAATGGAACTATTTAAGGCAAGCCCTTTGTTGATTTCCCATCACCTTTCAAAGACCTGTGGAGGCAATGTTGCAGAATACTGCACTGATGCTAGGGAGTACATGAGTTTCAAGCCCTTCTAGAATTAACTATGGTTATTCATATGGTAATTCTTAGTTTTGCTGCAGTCATCCTGAGTAAAGAGGAAAAATTCACTAAGATTAATGACTCTTGTTTACTTAATTGTTGTAAGAGAGAGATAACTATATTCCAAAAATTTAGGAGGTAGTTTCTTTAAAGTTCACGTTAAAAACTTATATGACATATAAGAAAGAAATAAAGGGCAGAAAGGGCAGATTTCCCTCCAATGTCACAAAATCAGCAAAGGAATCTAAATCTCTCATTCACCTTTGAGGTAAAAGTGTATGAAGAAACTGCAAGAAACAATAGAAATTTGGTCCCAATGATTAAGAATTAAGTATTAATTATTAACATTTAAGAATCTATACAGAATAGGACCACAACTACTGATCACACAAAAATGATATATAGGCCACAGAAACTAGACTTACATCTGAAAATTATTATTTTATGTTGGGAATTATACTCTTTTGACTACAACAATATAAAAGCAACATACTGTTAAAGATTAACTTTAATATCTTTCACTTCTATAACCACTTGTTTATTGCCAGCATAGGCTCATACAAGTAAGATGCATCTGGCTAGATATAACCATTTGGCCTGGAAGAAAAAAATTATGCTTAGATGTAAAATAAAGGTTATGTGATGTTTAGTTATGGGGAAAATGTCAATTTTGGCATGTGTGGGGAAGAAGAAAAAAATCAAAAACTGTGTAAATGTTAATTATCCTTGGAAAAAGATTAAAGAGAAATAAATTGAAACTGCTTAAGCTTGACTTCTTTGGAACTTGTACAAATAAATACAGCTCAAAGTATTCAGAGCCATCTTTTAAAATGACAACCAGTGGTCACACTCCTCATTGTCACCTATTACACAAATTCATCTTCTGACCAAGAACCATGCTGCAGGTGGCAATTCAAATCTCATATTAATATGTACTCACTCTAAATACCACCACAAAACCAGTCAAACACATTTTCAAAAATTGCAAGTGTAAAACAGCACTAAATGGTCACACACATGGATAGGCTTCTGTGCTAGACCTAGGAAGGGTTCCAAGTTATTAATGAAGTCAGACTTGGTCATGTTCATGCTTATGTTCATCAAAGTCAACTTGTCCAAGCGGTCCTTTTCCTTTAAAACTTGTGACACATTCTTGGAATCAACTACTAGATTGGTCCTCCCTGTCATTCCCACTATACATCACACTACATTTCTCCCATTATTATAAAATCTAAAAAATCCAACAGTGTTGCTGGATATTTGATCACAAAATATGATTTTCAGATTGTGTTATTTGCTGATAATAAAAACTGTTTCTAATTCTGGTATGTCTCAGCCCTTAGAATTCACCCTTAATTCCTGTGTCTGGGATAAAGATATGCCCTTAGTGTCCACCTTTAATCTGAAACAATGAAAGAAAAGTCAGTTTGTAGAAGGAAGTGCCCAGATTTGGAAGCAATATTTAATTCAGTCACAAACAAAGTGACAAATCAGAGAAAGAATTTACATGACCAAGCCAGCTCAGTCAGTCAATGGGACCTTCAGAGAGGAAGGGAGGATTTAAAAAAGAAAAGACAATTATTATAACATAATAAAATAATATAATATAATAATATAAAAGACATCATTATAACATGACTCTAACCTGTGTTGAAGCAGGTTGATTTTGTCCTGTCTGCTTTTATGCCATTATAGGTACATGCAAATAATAGAGTCAGTTCTATGTCAAAGACAAAGTAGTCAAAAAACAAACAAAGCATAAACAAAGGTCCCATGATTACTGTATTCAAGGCCTTAACAACACAGTTGGGCAGTGGTGGCACCCACCTTTAATCCCAGCACTTAGGAGGCAGAGGCAGGTGGATTTCTGAGTTCAAGGCTAGCCTGGTCTACAGAGTGAGTTCCAGGACAGCCAGGGCTACACAGAGAAACTCTGTCTCGAAAAACCAAAAACCAAACAAACAAACAAAAACCCCACATTCCTCAGCTGTATTCATCTTGAGCCTTGACCAGGCCTAATGTCAAGTTCTTACTTGAGCCTACTCCCTTGTTATAGCACAATGTACATATTCTTGACAATATCCTTGAATGGCACCAGGAACTCTCCACATTTACAGAATAGAAAGAATATGTCCATCTTTCATGAGAAAAGAGAGGAAAGGGAAGCAATTTGAGAAGGATGCAGAAAAGAGAGGCAGAGAAGGAGGCAGCTTTACCAGGAGAGTTTTGCAGAGACAAGTTGTAGAGAGAAAAGGTAAATACACAAGGAGCTAGAGAAAGAAAAATATTCAAAAAATTTTAACAGTTGCTAGAGTTAGTTTGAGGCAAGAAGAATAATTAAGGAGAAGCCCAGATAGGCCAATTTGAACCAGTCTTCTTAGAAATGAATTTGAGCCAGAACAGCTGAGTTGAACTACCTAGCCAGGGCTCATAAAGCTGGGGGGTGGTATTCGAGGGTGGGGAGGTGAGGTACTGGGGAGGGTGGGTGTGGGTACACCATCATAGAGGCAGGAGGAGGGGGGAAGGGATAGGGAGTTCCTGGGAGGGAGGGGCAGAAAGGGGGTAAGGGGAAAACATCTGAAATGTAAATAAAAGTTCCAATAAAAAAAAAAAGAAAGAAAAAAATCATAAACTTAAAAAAAAATAAAATAAATAAAGGCGTGCACCACCGCTGCCTGGCAGGAATAGACATTTAAAAATAAATAAATAAACAAACAAACAAACAAACAAACAAACTAGGGAAGCCCTTCATTGAATGTGAAAAATATATTTCAGAAAATGCCCTGAATAAACTCTATTCTATGCTGTGGTTGGTCCCTCAGGGGGGAGAGATGCCTCCACATGGGCCTGCTGAGACATCCCCTTCCATCATTGGTCCCCTTCCATCATTTCAAAGAGCTTCCAGGACTCAGCCTAGGTTAGCAGACCGAAGCAGTATGCTTCCAGAGGACAATTACATCAGATAATTATAAGTTACTTTTACATAACACAATAAATAACAAAACCTAGATAATAGGAAGTCAACTCTCAAAGAGAAAATGTTCCTGTTTTACACAGTGAGGAGCAGTAGCTGGACACTTTCTGACTGACAGGACTCCACCTCCTCCTCTGGCATCCAAGAATAAACAGATTCTGTATTACCACAGACCACAATGGCTTCATATTTTAAAATTCACAACTTCTCCCCTTCCAAGTAAGTCTTTAGTCAGAGATGCATTTCCTACCGATATAAAGTTCAAAGTCATGATATCTACCATTTTGAATTAAAGCGCTTGAAGCAACAGTGAGAAGGAGGACCATGAGTGGAAAAATCCCAAAGCATGCTTCTACAACCAAACATAAAGGGAGAATTTCTTAACTGTAGGCAAGAACTCCTTAAAAACATAACCCTATACCTTGGAAAAATACAGGATGAAAAAGGGGTAAATAGAGTAAGAACCCTAGTACATATAAAAATGGGAAACTCATGAATTTATTGCTCATTTGAAAGAATAAACTTTAACTGAATTAGCAAACATTTCTATGTGCTGCTCACCACAGGCATTGAAAACATGGTAAGTTCCATCCACAGGACAGTAAACTCCAAGGGCAAAGCAGTGGCAGTATTCAAGGAGCAATTAAATCAGACCCCAGCAGTGGCAGTATTCAAGGAGCAATTAAATCAGACCCCAGTCTTATGGGAAAAGCTCCACCAGGACTGCTCACTTTGCACACTTGCAAGGCATGAACATAAGCTTATTGTCATCCATGCCAACCTAGTCACTGCGGAGTATTCAAGAACAGGAGCCACACTCAAGCCTACTCCCTCCCAAGAATGTGTCTAAAATAATCTGAGTGCTCAGGACGGCAGAAGTAGGAGGAGCCCATGAATCTTCTTGCACACCCCCTCTCCGTTTACTCCCTCAGCCACAGAGAGCACAGAAAAGATCTGCAAAAGCAAAGTGCAGTGAGCCCAAGAGTTCCTGCCTACCCCAGGACCCCTCCCCCAAAACAAGCAAGTTGGCAAAGGTATCCAGCACAGGTGGCGGGGCCAGAATCTCTGGGCTCTGCTGAGTCAAGCACAGAGCAGAATTAGGCCCCTGATTAGCCTAATTAGCATTAGGCTTCCTTGCAGCCATGCAAGGAAGAGGAAGGTAAACATGGCTACTTTCACTGATCCCTTATCAGCAGGCGCCGCCAGCCTGGAGAGCTGTGGAATCGTTCACCAAGGAGTGTTTATTGTAGGATTAGCTATGTGCAGTGGAAGATATTTGAGCAAGTCACCCCACATGCTGACAGGTCCAGCAGGAACCTTTAGAGACACAGGGACAAGGGAGGGCTCCAGAGCTGCCAAGGGTGGGAAGCCCGAGTTTACCTTAAGAGGAATGTGCATTAGCTGGGTAAAGGGGCGTTTCTGGACAGATCTGCATCCCAAATGTTAGGTGGGGCATTCCCTTTATAAGGCAAAACACAAATTTAACTCTGTCAGACTCATCCTTTTTAAAGTAGCAGTTTGGCCGGCTGCAACTGCCCACTGCTGTGTTTATAAAAAGGTAAGAGATATAGAATATGTTCTATGGGGGTGTGGTGAGATACAGGGGAAGGGGAAGTTTCAGCGGGCCCATGCCTAGCATCCCTAGCCACACGTCACAGTATAGAATAGAGTTTATCCAGGGCAGGAGGCGGGGAGTTAAGAGGGTAGTAGAGGCAGAGAAAGGCAGAGAGAGGGAGAGAGTAGATTAGTAGAAGCCGGCCTTGAGCAAGTGGAGAAAGAGTGAAGGGAATGGTGAAGGGGTGAGGGGACCTAGCCAGAGCAAGAAGTCTAGAGATCAAGAGATCAAGATGAGGAGGAGACAGCAAGCAGCCCCTTTCATAGTGGCTCAGGCCTTCCTGGCGGTTGCCAGGTAACTGTGGGGGAGGAGCATACCTGGTTGTTGCAAGGTAACTGTAGGGTGGAGTTTAGACAGAATGCTGGCACCCAACCCCCTTGACGTCCTGATGTCACAGTTGCACGTAGGGAAGGAGGAGGGGCAGAGTTAGAAAGTGAGGCTTGGATTGGCAGGAACACTTTGGCGAGACTTCTCTCTGAAGGAACGGGAGTGGCAAGAAAGTGGGAAGAAAGCTGTGTTTTCTTCAGTTTCCGGTCAGGACCTGGCGCCAAGGTAAGACAGAAACTGGGCTCTGTCTTTCTCTTGCACATGGATGTGGAAAAATGGCTAGGAGCTAGGGGTGCTGCTGGGTAGTTTGTCGTAGTTCATTCTGGGAGCCCCGGAGAGAGTTTCTGGGGGAGGGGAATTAGCAGTGAAAAGGGAAGACAGGAAGCCAAGTTCACTTGCAATCCTTTGAAATTATAAAGAGGGGGATGGCTTGTAGCCCAGTTAGAGTTCTTGCCTAACATACACAAAGCCCTGGATTTGATCCCTACATCCAAGACATAGTAGTACATTCCTGCAATACCAGCACTTGCTAGTTGAAGGCAGGAGAGGCAGTTCAGGGTCATCTCCCTGGACATAGGAAATGTGAGATCAGCTTGGGCTACATGTTCATTGACTCAAAAAAGTGAACAGATTTTGACTAAAGTCATGCCCTTTGGGTCCTGGGAGCCTCTCACTTCCCTGGCATCTGGGACCCTCCAGTGGCTACCCACAGTTCCTCATCCCCCACTGCTACATATTTTTATTATGATTACTGACCCTCTGTACTTCTCTCCCATCCCCTCCAATACCTGCTACTGCCCCCCCCCCCCCATTTCCTTCCCCTCCTCTCTGATAAAGAGAGTATGTTCTCTCTGTGTGTGGAGAAGTATGGGGGAAAGGGATGAAGGGCCCATGCCTAGGCATCTCTTCCCCCTGAGGGACCAGTCACACACTGATATAACATAGAATAGAGTTTATTCAGGGCATGGGAGGGGAGCCAGGAGGGTAGTAAAGGCAGAGAGAGAGAGAGAGAGAGAGAGAGAGAGAGAGAGAGAGAGAAAGAGAGAAAGAGAGAGAAGTAGAGGCCGGCCATGACCAGGAGGAGAGAGGGGGGAAGGGAAGGGGGAAGGGGAAGGGGACAGAGAAACTAGAGGCAAGAGATCAAGAGAGAGAGGAGGGGGCAAGCAGCTCCTTTTATAGTGGGCCAGGCCTACCTGGTTGTTGCCAGGTAACTGTGGAGGTGGAGTTGAGACAATACTAACACTCTCTACCTCCCAGGTCCCCCCACTCCGTCCACCTCCCTTGATCATCCTGTTCCCCCCTCAATGAAGGACTGAAGCATCCGCACCCTGGTCTTCTTCCTCCTAAACTCCATGTGTTCTGTGAGTTGTATCTTGGGTATTGCATGCTTTTGGGCTAATATCCAATTATCACTGAGGGCATACCATGTGTGTTCTTTTGTAATTCGGTTACCTCACTCAGGATGATATTTTCTAGTTCTATCCATTTGCCTAAGAATTTCTCCAATTCATTGTTTTTAATAGCTGACTAGGACTCCATTGTGTAAATGTACCACATTTTCTGTATCCATTCTTCTGTTGAGGAACATCTGGATTGTTTCCAACTTCTGGCTATTATAAATGAGGCTGTTATAAACATAGTGGACCATGTGCCCTTGTTATATGTTGGAGCATCTTTTGGGCATATGCCCAAGAGTGGTATAGCTAGGTCTTCAGGTAGAACTATTTCCAAATTTCTCAGGAACCACCAGATTGATTTCCAAAGTGATTTTACCAGCTTGCAGTCCCACCAGCAGTGGAGGAACGCTCCTCTTTCTCCACATCCTTACTAGCATCTGCTGTCACCTGAGTTTTTGATCTTAGCCATTCTGATTGGCGTGAGGTGGAAGCTCAGGGTTGCTTTGATTTGCATTTTCCTGATGACTAAGGATATTTAACATCTTTTTAAGTGTTTCTCAGGTAACCTCAGTTGAGAATTCTCTGTTTAGCTCTGTACCCCATTTTTAATAGGGTTATTTGGTTCTCTGGAGTCTAACTTCTTGAGTTCTTTGTATATTTTGGATATTAGCCCTCTATCTGATGTAGGGTTGTTAAAGATCTTTTCCCAATCTGTAGGTTGCCAAAATGCTCACAGCAAAGGGGAGAGAGAACCTACAGACCACCTCCAGTAGATAGACGCGGCCCCTAGTCAAGGGATAGGGCAACCAAAGTATCTCCAAGTTTTTCCAGAAATGTCCCTATCCAAATGAAAGACAAGGACAAAAAAATGGAGCAGAGACTGAAGGAAAGGCCATCCAGGGACCGCCCCACCTGAGGATCCATCCTGTCTGCAGACTCAAAACCCAGACACTGTTGCTATTACTAAGAGGCACTTCCTGAGCCGGGCAGGTGGTACATGCCTTTAATCCCAGCACTTGGGAGGCAGAGGCAGGAGGATATCTGAGTTCAAGGCCAGCCTGGTCTACAGAGTGAGTTCCAGGACAGCCAGGGCTACACAGAGAAACCCTGTCTCGAAAAACCAAAAAAAAAAAAAAAAAAAGAGCACTTCCTGACAGGAAACTGATGTGGCTACTCCTTGGGAGGTTCTGCCAGCACCTGACCAATGCAGAAGTGGATGCTCAAAGCCAAGCCAACCATCAGACTGAGCTTGGGGACCCTTTGGGGGAGGTGTTGGAAGGGTTGGAGGAATGGAGGGGAATTGCAACCCCATACGAAGAATAGTGTAGGCTGGCCGGATCACTAAGTGCTCCCAGGGACTAGACCACCAACCAAGGAGTGTACAGGAAGGGATCCATGGCTTCAGATACATATGTAGCAGAGGATGGCCTTGTCTGACATCTATGGGAAAAGAGCCCCTTGGTCCTGTGGAGGTTTGATGCCCCAGTGTAGAGGGATGCTGGAGCAGTGGGGCAGAAGTGGGTGGGTGGATGGGGGAGTCCCCTCAAAGAGGCAAAGGGGAGGGGAGAAGGTGGACGTGGGGTGGGGAGTTGGTGGAGGGGTAACCGGGGAGGGGGCTATTGTTTGTGATGTATAGGAATGGAGTGATTAATAAACAAATTAATAAACAAATATAAGTGAGCAGAAATGAAAACACGGTCCTTCTAAATCTGGACCACGGTCTAGGTGTCTTGGCCCCTCCCTGTCAGTGTTCTGAGACCTTAGCAGGATGTCCTGCAGCCCTTCTGAGGATAAAGGATACTTTCTCCCCTTGTATCCAGGCCGAAATGTGGGTCTTGCTCAACCCCTTGTCCCAAGCTGCCAGCCTTTTAACTGATCCAAGGATATTATTGGATACCTAAACTTTCAGAGGACAGAGGAGCTTTTGATGAAAAAAAAAAAAAAGATTAATTATTAAAGAGAGTTTCTGAAGGCACCTGGTTTCTCTCAGTATAGAAATCCAGTGAAATATCAAGAAATGGGGACACAGGGAATAAACATAGAATGCTGGAGGGAGAGTGAATATCATCAGATCACATGATACAAGTCAGTCAGTCCTGCCACCAACACTCCATCCTTGTTATAGCAGACAGGCAAATCTCTTTCAGCCTTGGAGCCTCTTGTGCTTGCCTCGAACAGGGATCAGTCAGAGCTGGGCTCCCTTGCTATACTGACCCCTCATTCCAGAGTACAACTGCCGAGACTTGCTCCTTGGTCTCAGAAAGCAGAAGGTGTCTAAAAGAGCAAATCTCTCAAACCCTGCTTGTTGAGGCATCAAGAGTAATGAGCAGAAAGCAGGCAGACAGTGCAGTCAAACAACTCACATGGTTAAACAACTGTCCCTGATAGGAAGGAGATACACTTCCTGCATTCAGACCAAGAAACAGAAAGAAGGCCATGATGACTCCCACCATCTCACCTTTAGTTTTTGTTTATTTGCTTATTTTAATTTCCTAAAAGAAGGGAAAGTGACACTAAGAGAGCCATAACCCACCTTGTCCCTCAATATCATTCTAAATACCAACCTCAGCCCACTTCTTAGGAGAATGTGTCTTTGGGCCATCCTCTAACCTGCTCAGTTCCTTCTAAAAATTCAGCACATACACACTGGGAAGTTTTTTACCCCGCTGTCCCCCGACACGCACACACTCAAATGTGTGCTTGGTGCTTCCACTGTCTCCTCGCAGGTTCAAAGTTAAGGACTTTCTTTTACTCTTTCTCCCTCTATTAGGGAAATGCCTGGAATTCTCATTTAAATCCTGAATACTGGCACCAAATTTCCTCATTGCTATATCACTTGGAGCTAAACTCATGCTGAGGCTGACAAGATAGCCATTGCTGAAGGCAAGGGTGGCCATGAAAATGATGGGCCATGACCCATATTTTATGTCGTAAGACATATAGTAACACTGTCCCACATTGCAGAGCAACAACAGGAGAGCAGATAGGAGTCTGGCAACGACTAAACATAGCAGCCCAATGCGATCCTTATTAGGATACAAGTATCAGACAGTGTCTCAGCCCAGCTCTGTCCTCATATTCTACTCAGGGCTCCTGGGTTTTTTAGAGAAAACCTCTCGGCCTGGTGACCTTTTGGGGTGGTGTTTACTAGGGGCACAATAGTGGTGCCTTTGAGATAATGACATTTTTTTAGATGAATTCTTATCGATTCTAGGTTAATCTCAAGTCTACTATGTAACTGAGAATGATCTGTCTTCTTTTTCTTTTCCTCCTGAGAGATTCCAAATATGTTATTGGCTTATTTCCTAATGATGAGTACTGTTGATTCACAAATGGTATCCTGACTGGGTAAACATATTGCCAATAGATATCAGAATTGGCCTGGCCCTAAGATAACATAGAAATCATTTAATCTGTTGTAAAATACAAGTAACATCACTAGTAAAGATGGGTTTTATGGCCTAAAAATAATGCTTAGGTCTAGGGGAAAATGGTCTAGAATAAGTAAAGCATAAATTCTCAAAGATATGTGCAGAACCTGGCTCATCAAACAGCAAAGGACTAGGCAGGTTGTAATCTACATTTCTCAGCAACATTCTGGGAGAAACATCTATATTTCTTCTTTTGGAGATATCAGCTGTGTGTTTAAGTTTTTCTGCCTTCTACATGAAATGTAAGAGCAGATGTTTCTGGGTGCAGTGGTATGGTTGACAGTTATTTTCTTTATCTGTTCCTAATTATAACTTTGAATGTTCTTCTAGTATTATTTGGGTGTTTGGGTCTTTTCCTGTGGTATGACACTGTCCATAATAAAATTGTTTTATCTGTAGGCTTATGCGTTTTGCATCTTGATGTGACATGTCAGCAGGAGTTCCAGTCTTTGTTCCTTAGACAGAAATTCAAAGTAGAGCAACAGGAGAATGGCTGTGTCACCTGTAATTGAGCGCCAGGTCAGTGCCATACCCATGTTTCATGAAGCTTGTTATATTGAAATCATGCAAGCCCTTAGTTCTCTTCTTCGGACAATATCATCTGAAGCTTATTTATTTCTTCTTCTTCTTTTTTTAAAGATTTATTTATTTAATGTATGTGAGTACACTGTAGCTGTCATCAGACATACCAGAAGAGGGCATCAGATCCCATCACAGATGGTTGCGAGCTACCATGTGGTTGCTGGGAATTGAACTCAGGATCTCTGTCTATGCTCTTAACCACTAAGGCATCTATCCAGCTGAAGTGTTTATATTTTATAAGTTCTCTCCATTTCTCTCTTGGTTATAAATTATAGTTTGTCTTTAAATTGTGACTCCTACATAGCACAGCCTTTTCCTATCTTCTCCATTATTACTGTGAGGACATATTTTTCATGGACTTAAGACATGAAATTTGAGAGTCCCCTGTGAATGATGCTCAGTAAACTATATTAGCGCTCAGATCCTGCAGAGGATGGACGTGCATCCTTATGCATTAACGATGAAGGAAGAGCTCATGTCCCACATAGATTACATTTCCAGGTTTCCAGAACCAGGTTCATGAAAGTAGCTATGAAAATACATGGACTTTTTTATGGTATCACTGAGTAATTAATTGAGAAGTTGACTTAGTTGAGACTCATTGTGAGCCCTAATAATAATTATCCCCGCTGTATAGCATGGACAAATGATAGATTGAGAATATGTGGTCTGCTCCTGCCTGAAACTGATTTTTCTGTGAGGAGGCTCAGATCTTAGTACACTGGTACTCCTTGGCATTTGATTTCACAAACTGGTGATATGCTACAGCCTTTTGTTTACCCCAGTTTTTTAATTTTTATTTTTACTCTTCTCTCAACCCATACATCCTAACCTCAGTTTCCCCTGCGTACTTTTTCCAACTGCTTTCCTTCTCCCCACACAACCCCAATCCACCTGCACTGTTTCCTTTCAGAAAAGTGCAGACTTCCAAAGGATATAAAATGAACACAGCTTAAATAGTTACAATAAGACAAGGCACATGCCCTCATATCGGGCTGTGTGAGGCAAACAGGAAGAAAGAACATGGTCACAAAAGCAGGAGACACCCCCACTCCCATTGTTAGGAGTCCCACAGAAACACCAAGCTAGTAACACTGTCATATTTGGAAAGGACTTAGGATAAATCAATGCAGTTTCCCGATGGTTGCCGCAGTCTCTGACCTTCTGTGACGCCAGCTTAGTTGAGTCTATGGACCTTGTTCTCCTGATGTCCTCAACTCCTTTGGCAGCAACAATTTTTCCTCCCACTCTTCCATAGGAACTGCCTGAGTTCCAAGGTCAGGGACTGAAGAGACCTCCAATTTGGGCAGTCTGCCTAATATTTGGCTGTGGGTCTCTGCATCATCTCTCATAAGCTGCTCAGGTAGTCTTTCTGATGACAATAAGTGAGGTACCAATCTATGTGTATTAGCAGAATAACATTACAGACCTTTTTACCCCCTTATCTAAGGATTCTGGGCTATTCAGTCTCAGTTTCCTGGTCATATGACAGCTCCGGCGCTGCCCGCAATACCGAGCTCGGGTACAGGCCTGGGGGATTAAAGAAAGACTCAGACTAGAGTCATCTGTTATGAGAGAATGCCCATGCCTTTACTGGCAGGTTCAATATATATACACCAAGCCAGGGAAGGAAAAACACAAACTCAGGAAAAAACGAACTCAACTGGAGGGCAATGGGATGTCAAGTGTAAATTCCCTTCCTGGGGCACCATGCCTTAGTCAGGATGTTTTGATCTTAGAGGAACCGCAGAATGTTACTTAGTAGACAGCAGCACACAGAAAGTCTCAGCCAGGGCACAGCAGCCCTTCCGGTCCTATAGGCATACAGGCAGTATCTATCAGACATGGGCTCCCTTTCATGGTGCTGGATTAAATACGACCAGTTTTTCTTGGCCACACCCACAAGTTTGGCAACTTCAATGCCTCCTCACATTTTGTAGACAAGATAGATTATGGTTTGAATATTTTGTGGCTGGGTTTTTGTCCCATTCCTACCACTGGAAAGTTGCCTTGGGTTGCAAAAGATGGCTAGTTATGCTCTGTCTCTTCTATTTCTAGGTGTCCTTGGGAGTGTCACCCTCCTATAGTCCTGGAACTTTCTACTGGGTTAGCTATCCACATTGCACACTCCCCCAAAAAACCCACCAATTCCATTTGTCTCTCTCAATACTCTATCCCTCCATCTTTCCCCACAGCTGATTCCATCTGTTCCCACTATCACCTGCCAGAGTTCATCAGAAAGTGTATTCTATTTCCCCTTTGCAGGGCAATCTGCATCCTGCTGAGAACCCTCTTGTTACATGGCCTTTTGGGGTCCTTAGGTTGTAGCATGATGATCATTTACTGATCAGCTAATATCCATTCTCAGTGAGTAAATACCATATATGTCTTTCTGGGTTTGGGTTACCTCATTCAGCATGTCATTTTTTTCTTTGTTTTTTTTTTTAAACCAGTTGAGTGATTCTTCAGTTGAGGAATATTGATTCACAATTTTCTGAAGAATTGCCATATTAAATTTGCATAGTAGCTAGACAAGTTTGCGATCCCATTAGCAGTGGAGTGTTTCCCTTATTCCACATTCTAACCAGTATAAACTGTCATTTGTGTTTTTGATCTGAGGCACCATGACAGATTTAAGATGGAATCTCAAAGTAGTTTTGATTTACACTCACTGATGGCTAATGGTGTTGAACATTTCCTTAAGTTTTTCTCAGCCATTTTGCATACTTATCAAACTGCAAAAATCTTTGTTTTTTTTTTGTTTTTGTTTTCTTTTTGGTTTTTCGAGATAGGGTTCTCTGTATAGCCCTGGCTGTCATGGAACTCACTCTGTAGACCCGGCTGGCCTCAAACTCAGAAATCCTCTTGCTCTGCCTCCCAAGTGCTGGGATTAAAGGCGAGCACACACACAGCCTGGCGCAAAAATCTTTAAAAAGTTAAAGAATTATCTGTTTAGATCTAAAATCTTATTTTTAATTAGATTTTTTGGTTTGTTGATGTCTGGTTTCGTTTCTGTTTTAGTTTCCTCTCTTCTCTTCCCCTCTTCCTCTCCCTCCCTCCTCCCTGTCTCTTGAGTCTGGTCTGGATTTCTCTGAGTAACAGAGCCCCGCCTAACCTGGACTCACTTTGTAGACCAGGCTGGCCTGGAATTCATAGAGATCCACATGCCTGTGCCTCCTGAGTGCATGGGATGTCTAGTTGCTTGAGTTCATTGTATGTTTTCATTTTAGTCCGCTATGGGACTCTTCCAATTTACTAGGAGGCCTTTTTGACCTGTTGACAATGTCTTTGCGTAACAGAAGTTTTCAGTTTCATGAAGCTTCATTTATTACTTGTCAGTGCTACTGCCTGTGCTATCAGTGATGCCTTCAAGAACTTGTTTCTTGTTCTGATGGATTCAGGGCAGTTCTCCATGTTCTAATCTATCAGGTTCGGTATATCTGGTTGTATGTAGAGTTAGCTGATCTACCTGGACTTGAGTTCTGTGCAGTTTGATAAGTAAGGATCTATTTTCATTCCTCTACATACAGACATCCAGTTAGACGAGTCATTTGTCAGAGATACTTTCATTTTTCTTTCCCAACTGTGTCTCTCTGTCTTCTTTATACAAAATTAGGAGTCTATAGGTGTGTAAATTTATATCTAGGTCTTCAATTCAGTTCCATTGATTGGCATGTCTGTTTTTATGCCAATACCCTGTGATTTCTATTACAACAGCTCTGTAGAAAGATTCGAAATCAGTTGTGGTGATACAACAAAACTCTTTTACTCAGGACTGTTTTAGCTCGCATCTGTTGGTTTTAGAGTCTGTATGTTATGTGTGCAGGCCTTTCTAGGTGTTACTGCCTCCATTGAGAAGTCGGTGTGATTCTAATAGGTTGCCCTTTATATGTTATTATTTTATACTAAATTATAGTCTGGATCTTTGAGCTGTGATTATACTTTTCCATTCCACTTATTTTTAGATTTTTGACTTTTCCTAGTTTCACAGATTCCTGGATTTCCTGGCTTTTTGTCAAGAATTTAATAAATTTAACATTTTCTTTGACCCATGTTATCTATTTCTTTTATTATATCATCAACCCTTGAGAGTCTCTCTTCCATGTCTACTGTATTCTATCAGTGAACCTGTATCAGGGAACCTATAGTTCCCGTTAACTCTCTTAGATTTTCATTTCCATTTTCATCTTTGAATAGTTTTATTCATCTCCTTCAAGTAAGGGGTTCTTTTTGTTGTTGTTGTTTTGTTTTTTTGTTTTTTTTTTTTCATTGTTGCAAATTTCCTTTTTTTATTGGAGATTTTATTTACATTTCACATTTTATCCCCTTTCTCCATTTCCCTCCCCCGAAACCCCCAATTCCAACCCCCCTCCTCCTGCTTCTGTGAGTATGTGCCCCCACCCACCCACCCAACCACTCACCCACTCCCATTTCTCCCGCCCTCGAATTCCCCTCACACTGGGCATCCATCCTTTATGGAACCAAGGGTCTCCTCTCCCACTAATGCCCACCAAGGCCATCTCTGCTACACATAGAGCTTTCCCTCCATGTATGTTCCCAGGCTGGCAGATTAGACCCTGGGAGCTCTGGTTGGTTGGTATTGCTGCTCTCCCATGGGGTGGCAAACCCTTCAGTTCCTTCAGTCCTCTCTCTTAACACCTCCTTTGGGGACCCCATGACAGTTCAATGGTTTGCTGCAAGCATCTGCCTCTGTATATGTCAGGCTCTGGCAGAGCCTCTAAGGAGACAGCTATATCAGGCTACTGTCAGCATACACTTCTTGGCATTCACAACTGCCTCTGCCTTTGGTGATTGCACGTGGGATTGATCGATCCCCAGGTGGGTCAGTCTCTGTACAGCCACTCCTTCAGTCTCTGCTCCACACTTCATCTCCGTGAGTATTTTGTTACTCTTTCTAAGAAGGACCAAAACATCCACACTTTGGTCTTCCTTTTTCTTGAGCTTCTTGTGGTCTGTGAGTTGTATCTTGGGTATTGGAAGCTGGCTTTTTAAAAGGGATTTATTTTTTCTTTGTTGTGTGAGTTTTGTTTGTCTTTTCCATAGTTGCTTTAAGGGATTTGTTTATGCTTTAATTTGTTTTTGTCTATTCATAAAGTTGATGTTAATGCCTTTTTTGTGCTTCATTTGGTTTGGAATATTCAGGGCTTTCTGTATTAAGGTAGTTGGACTATGATAGTGACATAATACCTTCACTGCAGTTGATTTTGTTCTTATGTTGGCATCAAGTCACCTGGGATTATGGAACCTAAATGTGTAGGTGCCAGTTTTTGAAATTATCTTTGTTGGATGAGGTGTTTTATTCCCTGGTTTCTTTTTCATCTCTGGTCTTTCTGATATGGCCTGTTATTTGGAAGAGGTCTCCATCTGGTTGGGGAACTAGACTTCTTTTGGCCAGAATGGCCTCTGCTCAATCAGGTTTATTTTTGCCTAAGTTGGGGTTTAAGAGGTATGATGGGGGGGGCGGAATTCTAAAGGGGGTTACTGAGAGTGTGAGGGGTCTGATGGTGTGCAGCCTACTGTTTTTCTAGTGTTCAGTGGAGTCTCTGGCTTAGCAGTGTCCCTGCTTAAGTAGAGGCTGGGACATGTATGGGGATAGGGGAGGCTGGCTTGAGAGACTCAAGGAGGTTGGTATGCGCCCTACTAGAGTTCTGGTGCTCAACTTGTCTCTTCATTCAGGGGCCTCTGTCCAAATCAGGGGCTGAGACACATTTTTTAATACTGAAATATATTTATCTTGGGAGATGTCCTGCTATTATTATTCACTCTCTTGATTTCAATATTCAGTGGTAAGATCTCCATAGATCCATAATTCCTCTCTTCCTTTTGGTTTAGTTTTCCAACACAGTACTATATTGCCATTTGTAAACTAAGCAGACCCCATATTTCTATTGTGCCACATGAAATCTGTAATAAGAATTTTCTAGAAAGTGTTGTCTTGGAGCTGTGCATAAACCATCAAATTTCTAGCATCAATGGATACCCCTCCTAATGTTTTGGCTCTCTTGTTTGTGGGAGCAAAAGGCTATCCAACTCTATGGCTTTCATTCTGCAAAGTTCCTGTATTACATACGTAGAGATTCTGAAGTGAGGTTGCAATGAACAAGTTTCCATGTCTTTTTTTAAATAGAATATATTTAAATTTATGAATGGCCATCTACATGTTTTATGTGTACTGCATGTTAAGTTTGGAGCCATGGGTCAACACCAAACACTTGGCACTGGAGTTAGGCACTGCAGTAAGCAAAAATGTGTATAAATAATAGTAAGCTGAGTTTCCCTGCAAGAATAACAAGTGCTTTTTATTACTGAGTTATCTGTCATGGGCATTTTTGAAGAAGTGAGGATATAACCGTTCTCATTTACTTGCTCAAATATAACAGAAAAATCATAAATGATACTTGTTCATGCAATGTCAATTGTTTTAAATGGTTGAGTTCAAATTTGAAAATTACATGATTCATAATTTCATGGAGCCAATTTCATAAGAAATCATATGTTCAGTATTGGTGAAGATTTAGTACACTTATGGCCAGTTTTATACATATTTGCTGATCACAGAAGATCTTTCTAATTTGAATGCATTGTCACATATACCTAATTATTTATAGAAAAATTTTCAAACTCTTCTGTAGTGAATCATATATGTAATTTCTCCAATTATTATTCATGTGAAATACGTGTTGGTTTGTGAATTAACATTACTTTATGCTAATTTTTCTATTTCATGTTAGTCAAATTATCTTCATATAACAAAATCACAGATGATTTGATTTTATGTGTATTTCATAATGTATGATATATGGATACTTGTTATCCTCCAATCATTAAAAAAAGTAAACATGTTGATTTTTAATTCATCTCTCAATTCTGCCTTCCACATTCTACCTTTTGTCCTACAAGAGGTACATCTCTAACCTGGATGGTGATGCCAGGCATCCTGCAGGCACTATTTGACAACGTTCCAGTGCTAGGAAGACCTGGAAGGCCTGTGTTGGAAATTTACTATACACCTTTTGTTTATGTTTCTGACATGTTAATATTTGAAATCTTTGCTGGTAAGAGCCCCTCACAGAAGGGTAGGGATGGGATAATGTAACAATTATCATAAAAGCTGGTGTTGGTAAGAATAAAGTTAGTGGTATTTCCCTGGGAAAATCAGCTCTACAAGAAAATGAGTCTTCTATAGGACCTACTATTTAAGTAGTATTAATAAGCACAAGACAAATGATTTGAGAAAACACTTAAAAAAAAAAACAAACTAAGGAAAATTCCAGAAGCTGACAAACCATAACTGAATCATTTGGTTTTCATGTCCCTCGTTCTATGTATGTCCAGTCTCAGCAACATGGAAGAGTATAGATAGGAAAATATTTTCATTGTACAATTAATGACAAGCCTTGATATACCCCTGAAGCAAAGCCAGCAGGCTTAGAAATCCTGATATTCTTCCAACTTTTACAGGATTGGAATAAAGTTAGGGATCATATTTAAAAAGGATTTATGACAAAGACAGTGAAATATTTTGGCTCAGTGAACTGCCTGTTTCCATACCAGGCTTGTCAGATATTACTTTTTCTGATATTATAGAAAAATAATGGATTGCCTCTGTTTAAGGAAGCCTTGTATGCTGCAAAGAGAGCTACACAATACTTTCCAAGTCAAAGAAAAGGATGGTGGTCTTATATCAAATATAAAAGAGTATTAATGGAGAAAGGGAAAAATTAAAGAAAGAACTGAGAGATTCAATTCCTCTAGAAAGATTAAATATTAAGATTAATAAAATAATACAAGATAAGCTTCATATAACCAGTAGTAGGAAATAACTACTGATTTATTAACTTGGTCAAACTTAAATAAAGACATCCTGTCTAGCATTTCTGTTACTGCAAGGCTTCATGACACCAATCTTAAGGGAAAAGACATTGACTAAAATCAAAACTGGTTTTATCATATTAATTTTTAGTTTTCATAAAATTTGCTGTTTGCTGGCTTTTTGTTTCTTTTATATACTTACGTAATCAAGGAAGATTGTACCTTAAGAAATTGTGTAATCAATGACTAAAGTTTTTGAGGAAATGATTTTTTGTGAAGGAATAAAGCATATGAGAGACACAGGTTGTCAGAGTAGGTCTAGCCATACTGAGATGTGCTTCCTGTCTGTACAGTCTCTCACAAAACAAAACTAAATAGTGTCCCATGTCTCATTCCATCCTTGCTACTCTTGCATCACGTGCTTCAGGCCCTGGCCCCCACCTGCCTTGGGACATCAACATCTAGTCTTCAGCATACCAACTGAGCATTTCAGAATATACTCATGTGAAGTCCAGATATAGATGAGGCTGCGCTACTATCCTTATTAGAGCAAGTCCGGGTGAAGCATTGAGACACACAATTTTTTCATCATAACGTTTCCATATTAGATGAAACACCGATGTTTGATGTCAACATGTCATTCATAAAACTACATCCCTGCCTCTGTACATCAAATGGTAATCTCACACTCTCTAAAAGTTTAAAGTTTGCAAGATTGTTATGTCATCCTGTTTTCACAGAGATGAAAAAAATAGAGTATGAGTATTTTAGAAAGTTCTTTCTTTAAAATTGACTAACATTTTTATTTTAAATGCTATGTTTCTCCTGCCTGTAGAGTTCAGGAGAAGAACACTGGTTCCAATGAAATGAGTTAGAATCAGTTGTTTAGTGGGAACTGAACATAGGTCCTCTGGAAGAGCAGCTAAGACCTTAAAACTGTCTATGTCTAAAGAACATCTAGAAAACATTTGTCCTTGAATAATTGCCATGCCTTATCTGTACCACAAAACATGTATAATATATTGGCTTTCTCTTACTTAGGAATGCGTTTGTCCAAAATCACATGGTAAATGAGTATTTTACGATTACAGGGTCTGTGGACATTCAGGGATCTGGATGTAGACTTTTCCCAGGAGGAGTGGGACTGTCTGGATTCTGCGTGGAGATCTTTGTACCTTGATGTGATGTTGGAGAATTACGCAAATCTAGTCTTTGTAGGTAAGAATGCTCTTCTTGTAGAATTCTCACTCATCTTTTGTATTTACCTACCATTTACCTATTATTTTTAACCAAACTTTCTGGAAAGTCTAATAGCTAACAGAACTTAGGGAAATTCTGGTAATAAAATAATTTTTCCTGAAGTTTCTTTGACATTTTTTCTGTGTTCACAGCAAGAGCAACAAAATGCTATATATTGTGTGATTTCTCCAGTGCTCTTAATTACTTTTAAATGAAAACCTTAAAGTTCAAAGAATATTGGCTATTCATAGCAAAAAAAGACATTAAAGTGGTGTTTGTTATTGAAACACTTTAAGTTTAGAATTGAATTAAACTACTCGCCTGTCCTAATTTTGAAAAATGGAAAAGGTTGTAAAATAAAGAACAACCTTTTTATGAAAAAAAATGTTCATTTTTATGGTAAGCATGTTGCTTATGTTTATTTTATTGACTAATTTTTGAAATGTGGTCTGCATATTTAGTCCTGCATGATTTTAACCCTTGCACTAGGCTGAAGCAAGAGTATTTGGTGAGTTGTAGTCCGACCTGCATTATACAGTGAGTTCCTACTTGGTCAAGGCTACACAGTATGACTCTTTGGAGAAACAATCCACAGATGAGTCATCAAGCAGCTCCCTTCTCACTCCCCCTTTCTTCTACTTCCTAAAAGTATGCATTTAGGTAAGAATGAAGTCCTTTTTGCAATCCTTGTGTTTTAATGGAGACTAGAATTGTTCTTATTGCCATTAATTTAATGATAAAGAAATACAAAAAGACTCTACTGAGGGCTCTGTTTCTCAGACATGCTTGTTAACTTGTCTGAGAAAATTTAAGGCAACATCAGGTATAGATTCGCCTACTCATTCAACAGATCATATTATCCATATTTGTGCTCATTTTTCAGAGAAACATCTCATACATAGTAAATATGAGAACACTGTGAATCAAGACTCAAAATACATTGTCTATCAGGATATGAACAGGAGAAAGACATCTGATACTTTTGCTGTGCTTGGAAAAATACTTTATGAACCCTCCCAATGTACACATACCAAAAACGACAGAACAGAAAACAGCATCGAGTATGGACTTGGAAATTATAAGGATTCCTCCTCTATTCAGTTGTCAGCTCTACACAGTCATAAAAATGGGAATGCTGAAGAACTTTGCAAATATAAAGACTGTCAGAAATGTTTAAATTTGTATTCCATTATTAGTCAAAACAAAAGAATATACACTAGAAGGAAAGAACATAAAAATACAGCATATAAAAAAGTATCTGATATTAAAAATAAATTCATCCTGAAACAAATCCATAGTGGAAAAAAAACATACCAATGTAGGAAATGTAGAAAATGCTTCCAGACCTACTTGAACTTCAGGATACATCAGGTAATTCATTATAGAGAGAAACCATATAAATTACGGCAACTAGCAAGTGTTTTAATCAGTTGGATAAAGTTAAAGACCATAACATAACCCTCACTGAAAAGAGACTTTACACATTTAGTGATTGTAAGAAATGCTTTACTGGAGGCTCATGTCTTAGAAGTCATCAGATAATTCATATAGGAAAAAAACCTTACAAATGCAGCAGATTTCGTGAATGCTTTAGCCAACCCACAAACCTAAAAAGCAATCAGAGCATGCATATACGAGAGAACCCTTACAAATGTAGGGATTATGAGAAATCCTTTACTTGTGGATCAAATCTCAAAAGAAATCAGAAATTTTATACAAGAGAGAATCCTTATAAATGTAATGAATATGCAAAATCTTTTATGTCTGTCTCACATCTTGGAAGACATCAGAGAATCATACAGGAGAGAAAGCCTTACAAATGTGATACATGTGAGAAAAATTTTACAAATAGCTCAACTCTTAGAAATCATCAGAGAATCCACACAGGAGAGAAGCCTTACAAATGTGATACATGTGATAAAAATTTTACAAATAGCTCAACTCTTAGAAATCATCAGAGAATCAACAGGAGAGAAGCCTTACAAATGTGATACATGTGATCAAAATTTTACAAATAGCTCAACTCTTAGAACTCATCAGAGAATCAACAGGAGAGAAGCCTTACAAATGCAGGGACTGTGAGAAATCCTTTGCCTGTGGCTCAACTTTACAGAAACATCAGAGAATTCATACAGGAGAAAAACCATACAACTGTAGTGAATGTGAGAAATCCTTTAGATATTGCTCACATCTTAAAAGACACCAGAGAAGTCATACAGGAGAGAAACCTTACAAATGTGGTGAGTGTGGAAAGTCTTTTACATGTAATACAAGTCTGGGAGCACATCAGAAAACTCATACAGGAGAGAAACCTTATAAATGTCGTGAGTGTGAGAAATCATTTAAGTATAGTTCAAACCTTAGAAATCATCAGAAAATTCAACAGGGAAAAAACCTCATCAGTGCGTGGACTGTGGGAAATCCTTTACACGTGTTTCAGAGCTTAGAACACATCACCGGATTCACACAGGAGAGAAACCTTACAAATGTAGTCAATGTGAGACATCCTTTAGGCATAGCTCAAATTTTAAGAAACATCAGCGAATTCATACAGGAGAAAAATTTTAGAAATGAAGTGAATGTGAGAGGTCTTTTACATGTAGGTCATATCTTAAAAGTCATGAGAGAATCATTATAGTAAGAAATTTAGCAAATGTCACTAATGTTTTACCCAGCTAACCTAAGAATCCATCAGAGTTCAAACTGGGGAGAAAACATTCCACTGTAAATGATGTTCCTATGTTTTCTCCAAGCCCTGACTTACTTCCTCTGAACAACAAAATCATTATGAACAGAGGAACCTGAGAAGGCCTTTCTACAATTTTCAAATCTTAGAAATTCCAATAGTTTCCTCTGAGGTAAAAGTCTGAATGTGAACAATGTAGGAAATTTTCATTAAAACATTTTACTTTTTAGACCTCAAATACTCAATAATAAATTCAAAATGGATAAAACTGCAGAGTAGCAGTTGCTGAGCTTGTTTTTGGAAATTGCAATATTTTATTCTGAAGGGAAGATGATTATACAGGAAGCAAACAACTCCACATATCTTCAGTAAGTACCTGAGAGAGGTATTTCTGATTCTTAACTGCCTTGAAAAAATATAGCTAGTTTAATGCTTTGAAGAGGTTCTGAGGAATTGAGCTTCAAAGAAACAATGCCCTCCTAGCTTTACATAGAGTTATGGTATGCAGTTTGCTTGAAGAGTTCAGTGTGCATGCTAGGTGGGAAGCTCATGGTGGCAGCTGCTTGAGTCCCTTTTACTATGTTAGCAATCCTTCCTAATGTTCCTGTAAGTGATTGGAATAAAAGATATCCATTCAAAAAGATGGACTTCAGTGACTTCCATACTTTCTTCCTTTGTCAGTTCCTTTGTTGGTGTTGGTGGTGGTTGTTGATTTTGTTAGTACACACATATGTGTGTTTCATCTCTCCTGGAACATTATATAATGCAATGTGCACTGAGCCCTCTAATTATTCCTTGAAACTTTTGTCCACCAGAAAATTTACATTAGAGAGAGTACTTTGTTCTCAGTTGTATTAGATCAGTACGTCATTATGAGACATTATTTAATTAATGTAACTTATAAAGTCCATCCTAGAGAGCCTCAGGAAATACACTGGATTTTCAAAAACTTAATTAGTGCTAAAGGCATAGACTCAAATCGAAAGCCGTCCTAGGTGAACCCCTCCACTAATGCTACAGTAAATGTTCATTTATTGTCCACCTTCAAAATATTAACTCTGGAGTGAACACCTACAAATAAGAAAAAATGTAATAAGCATGCTTATGTAGAAATAGAAAATCCCTAAAAGTTTGAAGAGAATTAATTTACTGGTATTCAATGCTGTTAAAAAAATACTAATCAACTTAATTAGCACAGTAATTAGAAGGTTCGTATAAAGACACTAGCACAAATAGATTTGTAGGCATCAGACAAGCCAGTGCAATACAATTATGAAATAAAAGGAATATGTGAACCTCTTTTGCTTTTCCATGGGTAAGAATTCTTGATTTTCAGGGACTAAACAAGGCTGCCCACTCTCTCCCTCTCTAGTCATATAGTACTTGAAGTTCTAGCTAGAGCAATTAGACAACAAAAGGAGGTTAATGGGAGACAAATAGTAAAGGAAGAAGCCAAAATATCACTATTTGCAGATGATATGATAGTATACTTAAGTGACCCTAAAAATTCCACCAGAGAACTCCAACAGCTATAAACAACTTCAGCAAAGCTACTGGATATAAAATTAACTCAAACCAATTGGTAGCCTTCATATACTCAAAGGATTAAACAGGCTGAGAAATTAGGGGAACACACCCTTCACAATAGTCAGAGATTATATAAAATACATTGGTGTAATTTAATCAAAAAAGTGAAAGATCTGCATGACAAGAACTTCAAGTCTCTGAAGAAAGAAATTGAAGATGATCCTACAAGATGGAAAGATCTCTCATGTTCATGGATTGGCAGAATTAATATAGTAAAAATGGTCATCTTGTTTGATAGTAATCTACAGATTCAATGCAATCCTTATCAAAATTCCAACTCAATTCTTCTCAGATATAGAAAGAGTAACTCTCAAATTTAATTGGATAACAAAAGACCCAGAATAGTGAAAACTATTCTCAACAATAAAAGAACTTCAGGAGGAATCACCATCCCTGACCTCAAGCTGTATTACAGAGCAATAGTGATAAAAACTGCATGGTATTGGTACAGAAACAGGCAGGAAATCAATGGAATAGAATTGAAGATCTAAAAATGAACCCACACACCTTTGATCTTTGACAAAGGAGCTAAAACCATCCAGGGGGAAAAGGACAGCATTTTCAGCAAATGTTACCAGTTCAACTGGAGGTCAAATATAGAAGAATTCAAATCAACCCATTCTTATCTCCTTATACAAAGCTCAGGTCCAAGTGGATCAAGGACCTCTACTTAAAACCAGATACACTGAAACTAGTGGAGGAGAAAGTGGAAAAGAACCTCAAACACATGGGCACAGGGTAAAATTTCCTGAACAGAACACCAATGGCTTATGCTTGAGATCAAGAATTAACAAATGGGACCTCATAAAATTGCAAAGCTTTTATAAGGCAAAGGACAAAAATGGCAACCCACAGATTGGGGAGAGATCATTACCAATCTTACTTCTGATAGAGGGCTAATATCCAATATATACAAAGAACTCAAGAAGTTAGACTCCAGGCCGGGCGGTGGTGACGCATGCCTTTAATCCCAGCACTTGGGAGGCAGAGGCAGGAGAATTTCTGAGTTCGAGGCCAGCCTGGTCTACACAGTGAGTTCCAGGACAGCCAGGGCTATACAGAGAAACCCTGTTCAACCAAAAAAAAAAAAAAAAAAAAAAAAGAAGTTAGACTCAAGAGAACCAAATAATCCTATTAAAAAATGGGGTACAGACCTAAACAAAGAATTTTCAACTGAGGAATACCAAATAGCCAAGAAGTACCTAAAGAAATGTTCAACATCCTTAGTCATCAGGGAAATGCAAATCAAAATGACCACCTCACACCAGTCAGCAGGCTAAGATTACAAACTCAGGTGACAGCAGATGCTGGTGAGGATGTGAAGAAAGAAGAACACTTCTCCTTGCTGATTGGATTGCAAGCTGGTACAACCACTCTGGAAATCATTCTGACAGTTCCTCAGAATATTGGACATAGTATTACCTGAGAACCCAGCTATACCACTCTTGGGCATATACCAAAAGAAGCTCCAACATATAACAAGGACACATGCTCCACTATTCATAGCAGCCTTATTTATAATAGCCAGAAGCTGGAAAAAACCCAGATGTCCTTCAACAGAGAATGATACAGAAAATGTGGTACATTTACATAATTGAGTATTACTTAGCTATTAAAAACAATGAATTTATGAAATTCTTAGGAAATGAATGGAACTAGAAAATATTATCCTGAGTGATGTAAACCAATCACAAAAGAACACACATGGTATGCACTCACTGAGAAGTTGATATTTGTCCAATTGCTTGGACTACCTAAAATACAATTTACAGACCTAATGAAGGTCAAGAAGAAGGAACACCAAAGTATGGGTGCTTCACTCCTTAGAAAAAGGGACAAAATACAAAAGCAGTTGTGGAGCAGAGACTGAAGGAAAGGCCATCCAAAGACTGCCCCACCTAGGGAACCCACCATATACAGTCACCAAACCCAGACACTATTTGTGGATGCCAAGAAGTGCATGCTGACAGGAGCCTGATAAGCTGTCTCCTTAGAGTCTCTGTCAAAGCCTGACAAGTTCAGATGCAGATGCTTGCAGCCAACCATTGGACTGAGCATGGAGTTCCCAATGGAGGAGTTAAAGGACTGAAGGAGCTTAAGGGGTTTGCAGCCCCATAAGAAGAACAATAGTATCAATCAACCAGACCTGCCCTCCCCCAACCCCTAGAGCTCCACTAACCAAAGAGTACACGTGGAGGGACCTATGTCTCCACCTGCATATGTAGCAGACAAGACCTTGTAGGGCATCAATGGGAGGAGAGGTCCTTGGTCCTGTGAAGGCTTGATGCCCCAGTGTAGGGGAATTCGAGGGCAGGAGTGGGTGGTGGGGGGAGAGAGGGAGGGGTAGGGGGTTTCGGGGGGAAAAGGGGATAACATTTGAAATGTAAATAAATAAATATACAGTAAAAAGGAAAAAAGAGAGAATTCTTGATTTTGAGTGTCTATAAAACTTTTTTTTGGAAACACTTTTGGTATTGCCCTTTTTAGAGATGCTAACATGTCAATAGACTTGCAAACTTAACCACCAATATAATCTTGTTGATTAGGCTGCAAGTGATTACAAGATTGTAGTGTTACAGTTTTCAGGGGAAATTATCCTAACAGTGGAGTGCAAGGAATACCACAAAGTTACACTTCACAACAAATCTCACAAGAGATTTATTTGAAGGGAAGATCTAAGGATGTTGAATTTCTTATTCTGAGCTTGGACTTTTTACTCTGGAATGTGGAGACTAGGCCAGCAGTTAGGGAAATTTGAGTGTTCTGTGGGTGGAAACTGGTTGTTGGCTATCCTCAGAGCGGAGACTGTGCACTCATGTATGTCACGGAGCTCATATCCCCCTTTTTTAGTGTTGATTATTAATGGTCAGGAAAGGGATGCCGTTTTAATATTTCCTGCTGAGTGGGAGTATCAACTTGACCTGCACCATCAAGGTATAGTCTGCAGTCCAATGTCCTTGGCCTAGTAGGTAGGGACTATTAATACTGTAATACCAATTAATTAAAAGTCTGCTTAGAAATCTTTTGGATCTGTTTTTGAAGACATCTATAGACAAGAAGTTTATATGGCAGGTTGTGCCTAGTGGGATTAAAAAAAAAAGAGGAGAAAGTGTTTGTAAGTATCATGTTGACTGTATATTCCAAATCTCTATGTTTTTGGACTGTCAATGATTCCTCTTGCAAGAGTGGAAAGTAAGCTCACATTTTTTTATATGTTTTATGGAGGCTCTGTCAGGAGTGCTGTAAGAGGTTCTAATAGCTCAGTGTCTGAGGCTACAGATAGTGGTCATGGTTTGATCTGGGAGATACGCACAACGAGAAGTCTCCAAAGAGGCCAGACAGAGCGTATTCAGTAGCTGATATGTAGCTACAATGATCCAGATTTGTTTCATGGCATTTCCAGGATGATTATGGCGCTTTTTACAGTAATCTTATTTTTAATCATACAGAGGAATAGGGTGTATGCCCTGATGAAGGAGAGAGGAATAGTTGACTATTTAAATGTTCATTGTGCTGTTAGCAGACAACCTAATGAGTTGTTTTCCAGCACATACCTAATCATCTCAGAGCCATCTCACATTTTAGCTTAAAGGATCATGATCCTCTGCCCCTTAGAGATCTGTGTACTCATGATAACATATACAACCCTGCACCAGACACACACACACACACAAACATGCACAGAATTACAAATAAGCCTAGATTCTTAACACGGGACAAATAAAAACTTATGATTGATGTAGTAAGCATTTATTTCATGGAAAATGTGGCAAATAACTACTATAGATTTGATTTACCACATCTCTTTAGAACAGATACGTTGAAGCTATTCATTATACACATGGTATTGGTGCATTCATGATGACAATAGAGGTGACATGAAAATACAACAGGGATGTCTTTCCAGCATAGTTCACAAAGAAAATAAGAAAAGCAGTGCTGTCAGCAGTGTGCCCATGTAAGCAAATCCTCAATTGCTATATTTCCAGTGTTGCCATCTTGCATTTCAGGGACATGAGACACAATTATGTAATAAAATATCTTGATACTATCATAAAAATGCATTGCCTCAACAGTACTTTATATTTTAAAGTATTCGTGGTTAGAAAATTAATATGAAAAATGCAACAATATCTACACTACAACACAAAGCTATTTTCACAACCCTAAAATTGTGTTTTGGCCTAGAAAATACTCCCTGCTTATGATGTATTTGTTTGGAACTTCACGAATGGAGCATAGTGATCCTCAGGAGATATTATGTTCTTTGGAGAAATGGGGTATTTCTCTGATATACTCATAAAAAGGAAATGAAGAAGATAGCCACACAAAAATCCACCTTTAATAACAAAAATAACAGGAAGCAACAATCACTGTTCCTTAATATCTCTTAACATCAAATGGACTCAATTCTCCAATAAAAAGACATAGGCTAACAGACTGGATACATAAAGAGGACCCAGCATTTTGCTGCATAAGGAAACCCACCTCAGTGACAAAGACAGACACTACCTTAGAGTAAAAGCTGGAAAACAATTTTTCAAGCAAATGGTCCTAAGAAACAAGCTGGAGTAGCCATTGTAAAACCTCCAGCCAAGAACAAAGGGAGAGACTCATGGCTCCACTGTATAGGTAGTTGAGGGTGGCCTTGTCAGGCATCAGTGGAAGTGAAGGGCCTCGTACCCAATAGTTTGGATTCTCTAGTGTTGGGGATTTGAGAGAGGGAGGCAGGAATGGGAGGATGGTGGGACACACCCTCATAGAAACTCCCAGAATTATATGGATTAGATATGATAGAGACAGGCTACCAGAAGACTAGATTCCAAAATTCAAACAAAAAATTTCTTGATACTAAAATTTGTTTTGAGAATTGCATATTGCAGAATACACAGCCTTGGTGTATCTACTCATCAAGCAAGCTGAGCAGACCTGCTCAAACCTCTGATGTTCTGGAATCTCAGCTGGATGCAGTGAAGACACAGACATCAAAGGCTTATCAATTTGCTCTTCCCCCTGCCCCTCTTCTAATATATCAATGCCTGTAATCAGCTTGGAGAATTTAATGAAAAGTCAGTGCCCCTATTCCCTGGGCTTGGGGATGAGGTGGTTAATATTGGGCTGTCTTTCTAGGGAAAAGTAGTGTTTTGTTGGAACAGGGAGGAATAGCAAGGATTTATTGCATAGCCATAACCTAGTTGGTAGAAATCTGTATAATTGTTATTAAGCTGAAGTTAAATTTCTTAAATGGTACAAAATTTACTTTGATTTCAAATTTAAGGTTTTCATTGTATGAGTTTCTTATTGATATAGAAATGAGATTAATATTGTTACTGTCATAGGCATTGTGCCTATATAACACATTTAGGAATACAAGGCTTAGACTCAGTCCTTCTTTAACCTTTTTAACTGATTTGAGATGGTTAGCCTGTGAGTAAAGGGCCTAGAGCAAATTCATGGCTCTGAGTTTATTGTTAGGGTGTTTTCTATATTTTATTTAGAAATAGCTGAGAGGAGTTAACAGACAACAGTCCAGATTGCCTTACATTATAGTTGGTTTTCAAAACATTCAGAAGTCCACACAATTGATGTTACAAACATTTATCTATTAAGGTTCATTTTGATTAGAGACCTGTCTGCTGCTGACAGCTTCCTGTCTTGGATTCTAAGAGAAATTGAGCATCTTTGGAATTACTCCAGTTGTGGTGAGACAGCCACTAGGCAAGAATTGCCTGTTTTCATCTACAGACAAATTACTGTCCAGAAAAGGACACACTTGCAGAATAGTTGGCTATCTGCCAAGACAGAGTAATCAGCCCTTCATATGTTTTATCTTAACAAGAAGAGTGATATGTAGGAGGAGCTAAGGTAGAAGGAGTAAGGAGAGGAAGAGGAGGAGGAGCTAGGAGATGAGAGAGAGAGAGAAGAGAGAGAGGAAGGGAGGAGAAGGAAGGGAGGGAGGGAAGGAGGGAAGGGAGGGACAGAGGGAGGGACAGGAGGGAGGGAGAGGAGGGAGAGGGAGGAGGAGGGTGAACATGGAGGCGGATGTTCGCGTGTTTCTGCCAGTCAAAGATAGTTGGTATATCTAGGTTGGGTGTTGGGTTACACTTCTGATTGTATGGGCATCTTGTTATTGGAGCATTTCCAAACTTATAAAGCCTTTGATTAACATTTTTTTAAAAAGTTATAATAAAAAAAACTCTCTAAAAAAAAAAAGAAGAAAGAAATGAGATGAGATGGCTATTGCCAAAATCTAAAATAAAAACAAGATGCCACAAAAAAAAAGGAGGGGGGGACGAATAGTGCTAAATTGTAAGGAGGATATTGAGGATATATTGATTCAGTCTTCCAACATGGGATAAAATAGAAAATCAAAGAGGATCAAAATTAAGATGAAATTAGTAACATGATTTCTACATTGAAATTATAGCTCTGAAGTGATAAATTCACCTTGGTTACGCAAGAATGAGACACAAAAGGGGTGAAGTAGAGGATGGGCAAAATATTTGTGTATAGACATGTATGTATCATATACAAAATGGTCTCTGAGTGCTGAAACTCATAGAAAGGAAAGAAAAAGGTAAACATAATACCAATTGTATTAAGGTTTATAGAACCTGTTGTGCCTTTAACTTAACTTCCCAATGCCTAGTCTTTCCTTACCTGTTAATCTTTTCCAAACAATGACTTCTTATGTAATATATGTGCATTATCTTCAAGAGCTCTCACATTAACACTTTCTTGGTGAACCCTTGTGTCCAAAACAAAGGAGAGACCAACCCTGGGATCTTGCACACTTGGTGGGAATAAGTTTGATTCTAGCTGGAGAAGAAAATATGCTACCTTATACAATAACCTGTTTTTCACTGAGCATGGTGCCTCACATGCAGGACCTGAAGAATAATGTGCATTGGAACTCTCAAAGAGAGGAGGAAAGAATCCTTACAAATATCTCAGAATGGTTAGAATGACATATTTAGTCATATTTAGAAATATATCCAATTTTACTTCCATTTTGTATGCTTAACATTTTGCAAAGACTGAAAGCAAATATTTTCCACATCTTTTGATATCAGGTATTTTTAAATGATTTTAACCTATTCAACATATGTTTCTGTGCCCCCCGCAGTCGCCTCGCCAGCAAGAAGAGTCCTTCTGCAGCTTCTTTATTACCATGAAATGAGGAAAGACTGAGCCCCAGCGGTCTGGCGCTTATATACCCCAGAGCGGCGTGTCATACCTAATTGGCTGCTAACTCATTACCCTAGATGACGCCCCGGGCTGGGCCATGACTTGGCGCGCATTTTACCTCAGCGCATGCGCACATAGCTTGTTTACAAAGCAGGGGCGCACAATGCCAGCGCCATCTTGTAATGGCAAACGCTACGCTGGTGCCCTTGTCACCAGCGCATGCGCAGCTCACTTTTCACCAGTACAGATACTGGATGACAGGCCATCTAGTGATGGCGAAAGCTGCAATTGTGCCATCGGCCCTTTACATCTCCCCCTTTTTGTTTTAATAAAAAGATCATATCCTTCTGTCTAGGCTGAGCAGTGCTGAGTCACAATCCCAAAACACAAGCCCGATCAAGCAATTTCCTTCTTGAAGGGGGAACAAGCGATCAAGGACAATTGTTTAGGCTGGTTCTCCCTGCCTTCCAGGTGCAATGGCAGCAAGGCCTCTGGGTGCAAAGGCCAAGGAGAACGGAGGAGTGACAACCACCCATCCCTGTGCAATGGAGATAACTCTTAGGGGTGCAAGGGCTGGTTGTACCTGATTCAGGCACTGTAGGTAGCCAAGCCAGGATTGATAAGACCAGGACCTCTCACCGTCCCAGTGCAATGGGTCAAGCCCTTGGGGTGCAACGGCTGAGGAGTCTGGTTGCTACTACTCATGATTTTAGCATGGACAGCCAAATGTCAGGGGATGAGCCTTGTTCTAGAGCAGCAAGCGCTTGGGCAATGACAACCTTGTCACGTTTCTGTTGAGTTCTGAGTTTGCAGACCAACCATAGCATGAACACTAATCCGCAGTATAGGGCTGCGCCAAACAGGCCCACTCCCACCCACTCTTTAAAGAAGGAGAAAGCTGAAGAAATCCAGGAGGAGAGTCCCTCTGCGATGGAGGGATCCACTCGCGTTGAGTTAATGGCTACCACCGCGGCCCGAAGCCTCTCCAAAATGGCATCAAAACCTTCTGACCAGTTTCCTGCAAGATAGTGAGAGAGTTCTCGAGACAAATTAGCAGCACGCGTAAAATTTTCAAACTGAATGCTGGTAATGCAAAGAGCCCCTAACTTCCTTTCACAACCAGTTGTGCCAGCTGGAAAAGTATGGCCATGTTTTCCTCTACCAAATCAATGCGTTGATTAAGAATCATTATGCCTCCTTTCAATTGGGCACTGGCAGAGGTTTGCTGGCTGACAGCATCCGCCACTGTAGTGGACAATTGGTTTAATGTAGTATTTGTCTGAACTGTGGTTGACATGGCAATGGCAGCCGTTGTTGCCGCCACTGCACTTATGGAAATGGCAGTTATTATAGCGGCGGTTATGCCAAAATCTCTCTTCTGCCTAAACAAGGACAATGTGGATGGGGTCTCCATGGGGACCGGAATCCAACGAGGAATTCTGGCGACCATGGCATGCTCAAACCGCCGAGTATCCCAACATTGTGAAACAAAGCAAGTAGCATTACTGCAACTAAGAAATGAATTATTTGATAAAATAAACAAAAAGGGGGGGATAAAGGCAAATCAGGGTATACGCCACCACTGTCTGGTTTACTAAATCCTTCATCAATCCTTCAACCATTAAAGTGGTATTCACCCTTTGATAGGTTTTTCTTTTCTTCTTGAGAAAAATTGGCCAGAAATGCAAAATTAGATTTTCCAACAGTACCTCCCAAAAGGAAACTCAGAGTGTTGAGATCAGTACAACTACCATTAATCCCACAAGGCAACCACTTGTTAAAAGGGTTCCTATGCATGTCTTGTACAAAAAGTCCTGTTTCATAACATACTCCCCTGTTAAGTCATTTAACATATATGGGGAAAAGGTAAAGGTTCTGGCCGTATCCGCCCAGCAAGCGATGGTGGATTGGCAATCTGTCCAAGGTAGCATAATATTTTCATCCATTCCATTACAAAAGGGGGCCACTCTCGGCTGGCGAGGGTAATCATTATCAGAAAAAGTTGGTAAAGGGGCACTAATGTAAAACCTGGGGAAATTTCCACATCTGAAATAGCCCGTCCCTGACAAGATGTAAATACCGGAGGAAATGATTGGTCAGGGGGGCACCACGCAGGATCTTACGAACCTGGCATTCCTTACATGTTGATTCGACTTTTTGGGCACAGTGACATTACTTTTAAGTAATAAAGTAGTGATATTCAAAAATGCAGTATCATCTGTGCCTATATTACCAGTACCTGAGGTCTGATCTCCAGCAACCTGAGCAAGGGCTGCCTCCAACACGCCTGACCCTACACACCCAAAGGTACCGGGTCCATCCAATTACTTAAGATGCGTGTACTTAAAATAATGTAAGAAGTCTGTGCCTTGCCCATAGTGACAAAGCAAGGGTAGAGTTAAGAGAAAAGGCTGTAATACATGGGAGATCCATGGCACAACTTGAAGAGAGGAATAAAGGTAAAATTGGAGAATGGCATGCACAGGCATAGGCACTGGCCAGACTCTAACTATGGCCCATAATGGGGTACTATACACCAATTACTTATCCCCAGAAACAGTAATGTTGTCACAAGCAGTCTGTGTGTCTTGTTCATCTCCATGCTTCTGCTTCAGTGTCCGCTCAGCCACGCCGGTACCCAGATGGGACCCTTTTCCTTCTGTGGATAAACACAGACAGCTCCCCTGGATCTCGTGAGTACTGGATCCGGGCCACGCCATTCATTGATCAATACATCCTTCCATTTAACCTCCTCTCTGGGGGAGTGCTTTAGATTAGCATGCCTATCAGCCGCCGTTTTTCCAGCAGCATTAGATTCAAAAAATTAAAGTAAACAATGCTAAAGATAATGCTTTTCTTGGAGTATCTGTACAACCCCCATTTCCCCCTCTTTGTTTTACTAAATAGGCCTTTAGAGTCGCATGCACCGTTCAACGACTCCCTGACCTTGGGGTTATATGGCAATCCAGTGCAGTGTTGCACTTGCAGTTGGTCACAAAATTGTAGAAAAGTCCTGGAACTATAAGCAGGACCAACATCTGTTTTAATAATTTCCAATATAGAAAAGCAGTTCAATAGATGAGAACATATATGAGACAATTTCTCTCCACTTAAGGCAGATGGAATAACATGGTGGACAAAGTATCTACTGCTACATAAACATAAGATAGCTTCCCAAATTGAGGAATGTGTGTAACATCCATTTGCCATAAATCATTAGGTACCAGTCCTCTTGGAATTATGCCATAATGAGGAACAGGAAATAAGGGAGCACAGGCTGAACAGGTTTTAATTATTGCTTTTGCCTGTTCTCTAGGTATGTGGAACATCTTTCTCAGAGTCTTTGCAGACACACGGTGCAAAGCATGAAGCTCCTGTGCCTTACGAACATCATATAGTTGAATATTTAATTGAATCATCAGCTAACTTATTTCCCAAAGACCTATTGTGCATTTTCAATTGCTTTTTCTACTAATTTAAAGCTTTATGTCCTTCTTATGTCATAGGTTTTAGATGAACTAGGATCAGAATCACCTCCTAGTATTTTGAATAAAGGACTTAAGTCATGTGTATTAAGTTTTAGAAATGGTCTTATCCCGTTTATATCTCCTAATAATTTTTGAAAATCATTTAATGTCAACAACTGCTGTGTAGATATACTAAAAATTTTGAGGTGTAAAATATTTAGGGTATAATTGAAATCCTAATTATTTAAAAAGAAAGGTATGTCTATTTAATATTAATTGCTGTTCCATAAGTGCACATGCAGTTGTTAATACATCAATATCTTTAGCAACAATTAATATATCATTTATATAATGAATATACGTAATTGAAGGAAATTGTTTTCTAGTTTGTCTAATACCTTTATCTACAAAGTTCTGGCATAGAGTAGGGCTGTCAGCCATCCCTTGAGGCAAGACTTTCCATGAATAACTAGCCATAGGTTCACTATAAACATTTGTTATTATAAATTTCTACTCCAATTCATGATCTAGTCCTTGTAGCGTGTAATCATATACTTTAAGGACAAGAGGGCAAACGTTATGGGGAGATTAGACTGAACTCTTTGCCCCTTAGTACTGTTTTCTTAGGTAGTTTTCATAAGAAACCTTTTTTATGCTTAAATAATAAACACTTTAATAACTTATTTAGGTGGCCTCAGACTTGCAGGCATAAATTAAAGCCCAGTAGTTTTTTCTGACACAAAATAAAGCGTCTACTCAATCTTTAGCTGTTCTTAGAATGAGGTTCTAAGTGCCAAAAACTGTAGTTTCTGGTTTAGTTCAAAGGAATTAGTTAGGTGGTACAGCAATCTAGATAGACAAACTTTTATTATATAGTGAACCCAATGTAAAAGGCAAAATTACATGGTCAATTGTTTTGTAAGATCTGTAATTTATCTCATATACAGATTTGTCATGGCATTTTCCTGGGGTCCAGGCAATCTAGTATAAGCTCTTAAATGTTTATAAAATTAAGAGAAAATACATGTTTCTAAATTGAGCCATATTTGTGAAAATTGAAAATTAGCAATATTTAAAAAGAAACAATTTTAAGCAATTATAAACCATGATTCATATCTTGGCTATGAGTATCCCAATTAAAAGCCTAAATTTTTGCATTTTAAATAGTGGCTACAGCATATAGCTTAATTATTTGTATTGAAGCATGGGAACTCAAGAGAGTAACCATGTAATTTAATTATATATATTGTCTTTTATTAAATGAGCTGTCTATCAACATAGTAAACACATCTTTTATGGGCTATATATATATAAATTCAAAGAAATACAAGAGCATGCATAGAAAAAAGCTGTAAAACTGATTATGTATTAGGCCAAATACCATATTTGTAATAATCAATTATATTATTATTTGGAATAAGAAATATTTCATTAAGTTTTTCTTTAAGATACCTTTGTGATCTTAACTTATATTATATTAATATAGCAATAGCTTTAAAACAAGATGGTAAAAATTCTTATGGAAGTAAAGAAATATAAATCTATATTAATAATCTCTTTTATCAAAGGACTGCTATAAAACACCAACAACTAATTTATATATCTATTAAGTAACAGTTTTTTCTATTTCCTGTAAAATTATTTTTCCTTTATCAGCCAATTGTAGAAAGAAATTAGGGTTTGTATCTTTCTTGAGAACATTAAACAGAGACTAAATCCTTTGGTGGAGAGCTTAAAATAAGATCTTAGCCAATTAGCATCTCTAGAACCTTTGAAAATAATTTAAAATAAGTAAACTATCTTTTCTTACTTGAATTTTCTGTGTCACAATTTATTTAGGAATACAGCTGATGTATCAGGCATTGAAAAGATATTATCTTTAGATGTTTATTGGATCAACAAAGACTAATATGTTAAAGCTCGTTGTATGAGAGCAAAGGCTTGTATTAAAAGTCTCTTAGAGGGATCAACTAATAAGCCAATTGTGCAACAAAAGAAGGTGTTCATGTTTGAGCCCAGATTAAACTCTTATAAGATCTCTTTTAAATATCTGGTTCTGAATGACTCCAACTTGAATTACCAGCTATAATTCAGTTTTTGTTACTAAAATTGTAGATTTGTAATCATACCCAATGATATAGAACAAATTTGCATTTTTTAATTATCAATCAAGAATAAAAATAAATACACATTTGAGCAAATTATTCTTACCTTTTTAGCTGTAATTTAAGAGAAAAGTACTTATTAAATTGGGAGACACCCTTATTGCAGAAACTGTTGGCCTTGCAGAAACTGTTGGCCTCCTTTCCAGAGCTGCTTATGAAAATAATTAACTCTTATCAAGGTTGTCTCTGCCAGAGTTCTTCTTCCAGGCACAGATCAGAGTAAATTATCAGTTTTTACTGCGTAAATGAGACTGTTTCCCAAGAAAGTTTCAAGTAAATTGAACAGTTTTCAAAACATGAGACATTGAACACAACCATTCATGCCAGACAAAACAAACATATGATACATATATATATGGACAAATTGGGATATCAATGACAAACAATAAACATAGAAAACAAAACTAAGAATCTCTCCTAGAGAGAGAGAGCCAGAGAGACTAGGGCGTCCCCCAATCATCCCTGGCTTCTCCGGAGGGCAGGCAACTTTTTTCTTTTAATCTCCCTCTCTCTCTCATTTTCAAGGTCCAACTTCTTAACGGATAGAGGGGTTTCCTCTCTGGGTTACATTTTCTCTCCTCACTTTTCCTCTTCCAGGACACTTCCGCCCTTATCTCTCTCCCCCAGGGCGTCCTTTCCCTATTCTCTCTCTCCCCTAGACCGAAGGTCTTCGGGAGGGTCTTATTCTTATGTAGGCCTTTTTCTTCTCTTTTTTTTTTTTTTGCGAGCTCTTAACCTTTTACCCCGCTCTGGAAGAGAACGAGTGCTGCTAGCACAATAACCAAAGCTTCTAGGGCTCTGCCAACTTGGGAGATGAATAGATCAAGACCAAACATGCCTCTCAGAGCCTTACCTTTGACCTGCAGTTCTGGAACCTTCTCCGTGAACGAACTGAGGGTCTTCCTCTGTGCCGGCGATGAATTCCCGGGTTTCCAGCACCAGATGTGCCCCGCGCAGTCGCCTCGCCAGCAAGAACGCACGCGGACACACACAGAGTCCTTCTGCAGCTTCTTTATTACCATGAAACGAGGAAAGACTCTGAGCCCCAGCGGTCTGGCCTTATATATACCCCAGAGCGGCGTGTCATCCCTGATTGGCTGCTAACTCATTACCCTAGATGACGCCCCGGGCTTTGCCGTGACTTGGCGCGCATTTTACCTCAGCGCATGCGCACATAGCTTGTTTACAAAGCAGGGGCGCACAATGCCAGCGCCATCTTGTAATGGCAAACGCTACGCTGGTGCCCTTGTCACCAGCGCATGCGCAGCTCACTTATTCACCAGTACAGATACTGGATGACAGCGCCATCTAGTGATGGCGAAAGCTGCAATTGTGCCATCAGCCCTTTACATGTTTCCATTATATATTTGCTTGAATTTGATGGATATATTCATACAGACATTCTATGAAATTCTTGTTGCGGTAAATCTCCGACCCAAATAAGACCAGTCAAGGAAAACACAACTCAATAATTATGGACATAAACTACATGCCTAGATTGGGCAGATTTAACATTGCACTACTCTATTCCCCAGCTATGAGATCCCCTATAACTTGCGGTTTTTCCAGGCCATGTGCTTCTCCTCCATTGTCCTTTCACCTCCTGCTCCTCCTCCGTTGACTTCCCACTCCTCCTCCTTCCTCCTCCATTGACTTCTCCTAACTCCTCCCACCTTAGCTCCTCTACAGATTATGCCCACTGAGGGCTCTTCCTTAGACAGATTAAAATCTGTAGTGATAGCAAGTCTACATAGTTTGTTTCATTTTCTTTTTTTCTTTCTTTCTTTTCTTTTTTTTTTGGGGGGGGGAGGGAGGTTTCAAGATAGAGTTTCTCTGTGTAGCCCTGGCTGTCCTGGAACTCACTCTGTAGACCAGGCTGGCCTCGAACTCAGAAATCAGCCTGCCTCTGCCTCTGCCTCCCAAGTGCTGGGATTAAAGGTGTGCGCCACGACTGCCCAGCAGTTTGTTTCATTTTCCTTGGTAAATTTAGAGATAACCATATGTAACTCTTTTTAAATGAAATAACATGTATTTTTATCATGCAAATATTTCTATCACTGTAGGTGTGAGAATAAAAAATTAAAAACATCTTGACATGCAGGAAACGTGTACGTGGTCAGCAAAAGACCACCTAAAATTAGCCATAATAATAACATCAAGCCCCTCCGAGGGCAGAGTGACCAGAAATAAGAACAGAAAAACAGGATATGCAAGGACATGTCCAAACAAGTCTAAACATGTCCAAATGAATAATGGGCCATCTGGTATTTTGCTGTCTTTCTTCCTCATTGGAAGGTCAAGGTCCAAGATTCCATAGTTAAAAAATAACTATACATCCTGCCACCCACATCCTGCCGATAACTGCTTATGCAAATTAATGTTTAAACTGTCCAATCAATATGGAACCACACCAAACCTTCGCCCCCTCCCCAGCCTTTCCCTATATAAGCCCTGAGCTTTTTGGGGTCTGGGTCGAATTCTCTGCCTCCTGTACGATTCGACCCGTGGGCCCACGCCATTAAACTGCCTTTGCTGATTGCAGCCAGACAGTCTCTTGTGTGTCTGTGGGTGTGCGCCAATCCAGGCTTGAGTGACAGTCTCCCTTCGGGGTCCTAACATAGGTTATACACAAGTTTAAGACCTGAAATGGAGAAGTGATGCATGTACCCCAATCCTAATTCAACATGGAGAAACAAAAATACATAACGAATGTCCAGGGTGGTTTGAATATGCTTGGCCCAGATAATGGCACTATTTGGAGATGTGGCCTTTTTGGAGTAGGTGTGGTCTTGGAGGAAGAAATGCATCACTGTGGGGAGGGCAATGAGACCTCTCCCTAACTACTTGAGAGCCAGTCTTCTAGCCACCTTCACATGGATATGTTGAACTCTCAGCTCTTCCTACTCCATACCTGCCTGGGTTTTGCCATGTTCCCACACTGACTGAACCTGCAGCCTCAATTAAATATTGTCCTTGATTGAAATAATTCCATGCATCCTATCAGATCACCATGGACTAAGGCTAGATTTCAATAACAACAAAAGCAACAGAAAACATGCATACCAGTGGAAATTAAACAACTCTCTTCTCAATGATATCTTGGTCAGGGAAAAAATAAAGAAATTAAGACTTCCTGGAATTTACTGAAAATAATGACACAGCATATAAAAACTTATGGGACACAATGAAAGTAGTGCTAGGAGGAAAATTCATACCAATAAGTACCCTGGTAAAGATACTGGAAAGATCCCACACTAGCAACTTAACAGTTCACATTACAGCCCTAGAACAAAAAGAACCAAACACACCCAAGAGGATATAGACTGCCCAAAATAATCAAACTCAGGCAGAAATCAACCAAATAGAAACAAAGAGAACAAAGAATCAACAAAACCAAACACTTGTTCTTTCAGAAAAACAACAAGATAGATAAACTTCTAGCCAAACAAATTAAGGGCATAGAGATAGTATCCAAATTAACAAAATCAGAAACAAAAAGGACACATCACAACAGAAACAGAAGAAATTCAAAAATTATCATATCCTATTACAAAAGCCATACTCAACAAAACTGGAAAATCTAGATGAAATGGAGAATTATCTAAACAGATAACTGCAAAACCAAAGTTAAATCAAGAGCAAGTAAACTATCTAAACATCCCAAATCCCTAAAAAAATAAAAGAGTCATTAAAAACTTCCTAACTAAAAAGAAAGCCCAGGTCAGACACCTTTAATGCAGAATTCTACCAGAACTTCAAAGAAGACTAATACCGACATTCCTCAAATTATTCCAAAACTTGAAACAGAAGGAAACACTATATAACTCATTCTATGAGGCCGCAATTATTCTGATACCTAAAACTTCACAAGGATCCAACAACATAGAGAACTTCACACGAATTTCACTTATGAATATTGATGCAAAAAAACTTAATAAATTTTTTGAAAACAGAATCCAAGAACACATCAAAACAATCATTCACCACGAATCAAGTAGGCATCATCCCTGGACGCAAGTTGGTTCAATATATGAAAATACCATTAACATAATCCACTATATAAGCAAACTCAAAGGAAAAAAATCACATGATCATCTCATTTGATGCTGAAAAAGTACTGAAAAAATAAACATCCCTTCATATTACAAGTATTGGGGAAATCAGGAATTCAAAGCCAATACCTAAACATAATAAAAGCAATATACAGTAAACCAATAGCCAATATCAAATTAAATGGAGAGTTACTTGAAGCAACCCCTCTAAAATCAGGGACAAGACAATATTGCCCACTCTCCCTGTATCTATTCAATATAATACTCAGAAGTTCTAGTTAGAGCAATATGATAACAATTGATGATCAAGGAGATAGAAATTGGGAAAGAAGTCAAGTTATCACTATTTGCTGATGATATGATAGTATATATAAGCAACCACAAAAGTTCTACCAGAGAATTTCTACAGCTGATAAACAACATCAGCAATGTAGTTAGATATAAAACTAACTCAAAGAAATAAGTAGCCTTTCTTTTTAGAAATGATAGACATGCTGAGAAAGCAATTAGGGAAACAACACCCTTAATAATAGTCACAAATAATATAAAATATCTTGGTGTAAGTGTACCAAAACAAGTGAAAAATCTGTATGGCAGGAACTTCAAGGCTCTCAAGAAAGAATACATGCTCATATATTGGTAGAATTAACATAGTAAAAATGGCCAACCGACTAAAAGCAATCTAGAGATTCAATGCAATTCTCATTAAACTCTAACACAATTCTTCTAACACATGGAAAGAACAATTGTTAATTTTGAATGGAAAACCCAAAAACTCAGGATAGCAAAAACAATCCTTAACAATAAAAGAACTTCTGGGGGAATCACCATCCCTTACCTCAAGCTCTACTACAGAACAATAATGATAAAAGCAGCATTGGTACAGAGACAGACATGTTGATCAATGGAATAGAATTGAAGACCCAGAAATAAAACCACACACTTGATCTTTGACCAAGAAGCCAAAAATATACAATGGAAAATAGAAACATCTTCAATAAATGGTGCTGGCCTAACTGGCAGTCTGTGTGTAGAAAATGAAAATAGATCCATATTTGTCACCTTGCACAAAGCTCAGGTCAAAGTGGATCAAGTACCTCAACATAAAACCAGATATACTAAATGTAATCAAGGAAAAAGACATCATGAAGTTTGCAGGAAAATGGATGGAACTAGAAAATATCATCCTGAGTGACATAACTCAGACATAAAAAGACATGTATGAGATCACTAATAAGTGGATATTAGCCAAAACGTTACAGAATACCCAGGATACAATCTACAAAACTCAAGAAGGTTAATGAGCTAAAGGGCCAAAGTGAGGATGACTCAATCCCACTTGGGAGGGGAAAAGGCAGCAATCATGGGGGCAGAGGGAGGGAGGGGTGTGGGTGGGAGAGAGGACAAAGAGGGGAAAAAGAGAACATGATCAGGTATTGAGGCAGGGACAGGAATGAATCCCTGAGGGCTAACAGAAAGAATAGAAACAGGCAATCTAGGGATTTAAGATGTTGGGGAGGGACCCTCTAGTATGTACCAGAGATGTGGGAAGTAAGAAACACTCAGGACTCTGAGGGAGGGACCCTGAAGGAAATACCCAACAGTGGGAGGAGAGAGAAATTGTAGAGTCCATGTCCAGTAGAAAGTGGTAGACAGGGCATCAAGTGGAAGGATGGGCTTGCCATCCAATATCAAAAGCACTGACCCAGAATTGTCCCTGTCTAAAAGAACTGCAGGGATAAACATGGAGAACAGACTGAGGGAAAGGAGGTAGGGTAACCAGCCCAAATTGGGATCCATCTCAAGAGGAGGTTCCAAGCCCTGACACTATTACTGATGCTATGGTGTGCTTGCAGACAGGAGCCCAGCATTGCTGCCCTCTGAGAGGCCCAACGAGCAGGTGACTGAGAGAGATGCAGCTATTTATATCCAACCAATGGACAGAAACTAGGGAACCCTGTGGTTGAATTCGTGAACGACTGGAAGAAACTGAAGAGGAGGGTGACCCCATAGGAAGACCAGCGGTCTCAACTAACCTGGACCCGTGAAATCTCTCAGACACTGAGCCACCAACAGGCAACATACGTTAGCTGATTTGAGGCCACCAGCACATATAACAGAGGACTGCCATGTCTGGCCTCAGTGAGAAAAAAAAAAAAATCAACTAACCTTCCATAGTCTTGAGGCCTCAGGGAGTGGGGAGGTTTGATGGGGTTGGTGTGGTGTGGGGTCATCCTCTTGGAGATAGGGGAGGAGGAATGGAATGAGGAAGTGTCAGAAGGTGGAACAGGAGGGGAGTAATGACTGGACTCCAAAAAAAAAGATTAAATAATAATAATTTTTAAAAAATGTCCTGATAAGAGTTGCCTTGGCCATGGTGTCTACTTATAGCAGTAAATCCCTAACTTAGACAAAAATTAGTACTGGGAGTGGGTAATGCTGTGACTGACCTGACCATGCTTTTATTTTGGAAGAATGTGTATTTTGGGACTTTGGATTTGGAAAGCAGTGGAATGCTTTAAGTGGAACAAAGAATATTCTAGTAGGAATATGGAAGACTTTATTGTTAAAAGTGATTTGAACTGTGTAGACCTGCCCAAGTGGTTTCATGGAGAAGAATTTCAGTATATGGCCAAGATACTGTTTTTGTGGTATTTTGGTTAAGACTGTGACTGTCTTTTGGCCTTGTCTTAAGGGTCTATCTGAGGCTAAGGTAAAAGGTTTATATTAATTACACTGACAGGAAATCTTTAAAAAGCCAAGTAGAGAGTTTGTTCTGTGGATTTGTCTTATGAAGAGTGTGTTAATGTAAAAGAGCAAACTAAGAAAGGAAAAATATAAAATTTATGGTCCAAGGGATAAAGGACACCAGGCAGTGAAATGGAGATGAATCCTATGTTCAAGGATGCAAATAAGCTGGGCAGTGGTGGCACATGCCTTTAATCCCAGCACTTGGGAGGCAGAGGCAGGTGGATTTCTGAGTTCAAGGCCAGCCTGGTCTACAGAGTGAGTTCTAGGACAGCCAGGGCTACACAGAGAAACCCTGTCTCAAAAAACAAACAAACAAACAAAAATCAAGAATGCAAACAGCCTAAGGGAGTGATCTCACCCAGCTAAGCTTAGGTCCAAGCATGGCGGTACACACATTTAATCCCGGGATACAGAAGTTTGAAGATATCTGATTTCAAGGCCAGACTTATATAGAATTTGAAGTAGAGAAAAGCTCAAGTTTTATTGTGGTTGTATATGACTTTGATCCCAGCATTTAAGAGACAGATACATACAGATCTCTGAGTTCATGGTCAATCTACAGAGCAAATTCCAGGACAGCCAAGCTTACACAGTGAAGGAGTTGGAAAACAGAAAGCTGGTGATCAAGTAATATAACACGGGGGTCATAATTCCGCTCCAGAAAGGAGCAGAACTCCTCCGCTTTGGTCATATGGCTCTCGATTTAGAGTCAGAATAGAAGGTACTACTGAGATAATTGATGCTAGTTAAATGGAGCTAAAAAATTAGCAGTAATTAAGAAAAGAACAGCATCACCGAGGTGAAATTTGCTATGTTTTCTGAAAGCACAAAGTGGCTGTGTTCCAGATATAGACAAGGTTATACATTGTGCTGCACCTGGACTTGGTAATGTGTAAGAATCATCCAGATGGTACTGGTTTTGAATGTATGAAGGGGTCATAGAAAACAGCAGGGACAAGGCATTGTGAGAGGCCAGGAAGTCTACTAGTGAAGGTGAAGCTTCAGTTGCACTTGATAGTCCAGGACTGAAAGGGTCATGCAAAAAAGTTGAGGCTTGACATCATGAAGAGAACCTAAAGAGGCTATTAGTGAAGCCTAGTTGAAAAAAAAGACCCTAGTGTATTAGAGATGTCAGTGGAGTAGAGTCGACCAGAGACTAGAGTGCTGCAGACAGCAGAGCTGGAGTTATGACCCAAGTCTTTTGTTGAAGCCCAGAACACTATGTCTGAATCACAGACATTAGAACAAGAAGCTATAACACTGAAGCTGCCATGGATATCCCAAGATGTTCAAGATGCCGGAACTCTGAGTCACTTTCTGAGGAAAACTGGTAACAGGGAGTGAAAATAGCCCAGGAGTTTTATTGTAGTCAACAAAAATGGAAAAGGAGTAGAAATTAGAAGATTGTGTTGACATCAGACATGGAGATGCAGAGTTTGAGTTTGTCCAGCTTGTTTCCTGTCTTGCTTTAGAAATTACAGCTAAGTGATTGATTGGATGAATCTCAGAAGATACTTTGGACTTTGGACTTTTAACGTTGTTGAAACTGCTATAGACTATGGAGAGTTTGGAAATTGGACTAAATGTATTTTTTTATTGTACTATGGCCACTATTGACTCATGTGTTTGCAAATACCTATGGAGGCTAAGGAGTACAATGTGGTAGTTTAAATATGTTTGTCCTAGTAAGTGGCACTATTTGGATGTGGCCTTTTTGGAGTAGGGGTAGCCTTGGTGGAGGAAATGTGTCACCGTGGGAGCAGGCAATTCCCTCTAATCACATGAAAGCCAGTCTTCTAACAACCTTCAGATGAAGCTATAACTCTCAGCTTCTCTTGTACCACGCCTTACTGGATGCTGCTGTGCTCCCTCCCACCTTGAGGATAATTGACTGAAACTCTGAACATGTAAGCCAGTCCCAATTAAATGTTGTCCTTATGAGTTGCCGTGTTCATGGTGTCTGTTCACAGCAGTAAAATGTTAAGACGTCCAGCCTGTGATCAGTTGACAGAAATATGCTGAAAGTGTAGCTCAGATTCTGGTGGAAGCAACATTACAACATTATGGTAACACCTTAGTATGGTGATGAGAAATCAGGTCAAGTCTTTGGAAAGGGGGAATAATTCAGAAGTAAAATGAGAACCAATAATGAGGACATCGCTTCATATTTTGTCAGAAATTGAAATAGAATACATAATCAGAGTAATCTAAAATTTTACAACTGGTAAAATATTTCATGTGGTTCTCTATATGTCCCAGGAATTATATATATATATATAATTTACATATATATTTATATAATTATATAAAATTAAATACATAATTTTTTTAATCTTGCAGGAAATGAGGCTATAATTTATTCTGATTTTCCATGGCAGTATGTTATCATCTACTTAGGTTTCAGTGTGCACTATGCCCTATGTCTCTCCAGACAGTATATCAGTAGCAATCTGCCTGCAATGAATGAACTTACAGTAAGAAAAAAAATAAGTATTCAATCCATCAAATATGATCAGAAGAAATAATTTGTCAGGTGGTTTAGTAGATCATGAATTAAGAAATTAGAATTCTGAGATGTTTTTATTGTTTCCATGTATGCTAAATGTATTTCCCTTATAAATTTAAAAATATCTATTTTTGGACAAAATAGAGTATATGCATAGACATGAATTAATATCTACTAATCTTCATTCATGCTTCTGATTAAATTTTATAATACAATGAGGAGTGTATAGTCATTTTGAAGTAGAATCCTTTTGTCAATCTTCAATCCATTCTGGTTCTATGCACAAGAAGAAACAATGTATTTACCTTAATCACAAAAGGTCATATACTTTGGAGTGGCATTGGCTACCACAACATCCATGTTTGAATTTACTTGTTTGTAATTGACTCTAATTTTCTTATTTTTATATTAATTCATACTGTAATATTTTCATGCAAGATATGCAGGTTTTGTACCAAAAAGTATATTGGAAGCAAACAAAAATAAGAGAAGCTTGGAAACCTCAAGCCAAATGTATCAACCATATAATGAAGTCTGAAAAATTGATGCATTTTCTGTAGTGGCATTTGTACAACTATAATATTTTTCAACTAAATATAACTTGGTACGTTATAAGTTACAAATATATTGCGTAAATAACCAACCACCCCAAAAAATCCTTATTATTAAAGTGAAGCATCTTTGGTGTAAGATCATTTAATTCACAAAATAACAGTCAATAGTCCATTAACAGTCCAATATGACTATGGAAGCCATAGTCCATGATTTAAAAAAAATAAAGAAGAAAAAGAATAGATTTTCCTACTACCTCTCCTCTACCTCCATAAGACTCCTGTACTTGTAAGACTCCTATACTTGTAAGCTTTCCTTTCCTCACCCATCTTCCATGCTGGCTTAGTCCTTTGGGCCAAGACATTCTGCCCTGAGAAGCCTTCTAGCCCAGAGAGACTACTACTCCCCTGCCATCTCTTCTTCATCTTCATCAGACTACTGAACCATAGATGTAAGCTTCCCTTCTCCCACTGATCTTCCTGTTCTCTGAATCATTTGGGCCAAGCCAAGCTGTCAAGTGCTTCTTGTTATCCCTGGGGGATCTCCATTCTCCAGCTGCCTCTACCCAAACTTACATCAGACTCCTGATCTAAGGTTCCCTTCCCCCACTCATCTTCCCTGCTCTCTGAGCCCTCAGGGCCAAGCCAAACACCTCTGAGCATTCTGTTATCCCAGGGGACCTGCATTCTCCCACCACCTCTCTTCCACCTTCAACAGATTTCTGAACCATACTGATAGGCTTCCTTTCCCCATCTTCTCTGCTCTCTGATTCCTCTTGACCAAGCCAAGCTGCCCTGAACAGGCTACTAGCCCAGGGAGACCTGATTCTCCTGCCACCTCTCCATGCCCCTTCATCAGACCTGAGACTCCTGAACTACAGAGAACTGCAGGTGCAGAACCATACCACCCAAGGATTATAGGCCTGAGACACCAGGATCATCAAAGTCCACCCCCTACCCCTAGTACCTACCACAACAAGAACATCCAGGGACCAAAACTATCCAGATGGCTAAAGGCCCTTGAAAAATTACAAAGAGAAAGAGAAAGAAAGAAAGAAAGAAAGAAAGAAAAAGAAAGAAAGAAAGAAAGAAAGAAAGAAAGGAAGGAAGGAAGGAAGGAAGGAAGGAAGGAAGGAAGGAAGGAAGGAAGGAAGGAAGAAAGAAAGAGAAAGAAGACAAAACAACAACAAAACAAACAAGGCAATATTATACCTCCAAAGCACACCTATTCCACTACAGCAAGTGCTAGATATCCTAACAGAACCAAAACAGAAGAAAATGACCTTAAATCTAATCATGATAGAGGACTTCAAATTTGAGATTAATAAGTCCCTTAAAGAAATACAGAAAAACACAACCCAACACATAGAGGTCTTCAAAGAGGAAACAATTAAATTCCCTAAAGACATACAGGAAAATACAATTAAAAAGGTGAAGGGGATAAATAAAACTGTGTAAGCCCTGAAAGTGGAAATAGAAACAGTAAAGAAAAAACAAACTGAGGAAATATTGGAGATGGAAATCCTAGGGAAGAGAGTAGGAACAACAGATGCAAGCATCACCAACAGAATACAGGAGATGGAAGAGAGAATATCAAATATAGAAGATAAAAGGTTTTCCTCAGTTTCTGTTGTTATGTCTCTATTTTAATTTCTGATTTTGTTAATTTTGAAATGGTCTCTGTACCCTTTAGTTAGTTAGCTAAGGGTTAATCAATCTTGTTGATTTTTCTCAAAGAAGCAGTACTTGGTTTTATTGATTTTTTTTGTATCATTCTCTTTGTTTTTAATTGATTGATTTTAGCCCTGAGCTTGGGTATTTCCTGACTTCCACTCTTCTTGGCTTGTTTGCCTTGATTTGTTCTAGAGCGTTGAGATGTGCTGTTAAATTGCTAGTATAGGATCTCTTCAATTTCTTTATGAAGGCACTTAGTGCTATGAATTTTTCTGTTGGCACTGCTTTCATTGTGTTCTGTAACATAGGTTATTATGTGTATTCACTTTCATTAAATTCTAGAAAGTCTTTAATTTCTTTCTTTATTTCTTCCCTGACCAAGTTATTATTGAGTAGAAAGTTGTTTAGTTTCCATGTGTATGTGGGCTTTCTGTTGTTTTTGAAGTCTAGTCTATGGTGATCTGATAGAATGCATGGGATTATTTCAATCTTCTTGTATCTGTTGAGGCTTGTTTTGTGTATGATTATGTGTTCTGTTTTGGAGAAGGTACAATGAGGTGCTGAGAAGAAGGTATAGTCTTTGTTTTAGGGCAAATGTTATGTAGACATTTGTTCAAGGCATTTGGTTATTCACTTCTGTTAGTTTCACTGTGTCTCTGTTTAGTTTCTATTTCAATGACTTATCTATTGCTATGATTGGCATGTTGAAGTCCTCTACTGTTATTATGTGACATTTAATATGTGTTTGGATATTTAGAAAATTTTGGTTTATGAATGAGAGTTTCCTTGTATTTGGAACATAGATGTTCAGAATTGAGACTCCATCTTGTTGGATTTTTACTTTGATGAATATGAAATATTGTTCCTCATCTCTTTTGATTACTTTTGGTTGAAAGAAAAAGTCTATTTTATTGGACATTAGGATGGTGACTCCTGCTTGTTTCTTGAAATTGTTTGCTTAGAAAATGTTTTTCCAGCCCTTTACTTTGAGGTAGTATCTGTTTTTGTTGCTGAGGTATGTTTCTTATATGCAGCAAAATGATGGATCCTGTTTGCATATCCTGTCTGTTGGCCTGTGTCTTTTTATTGGGGAATTGAGTCAATTGATGTTCAGAGATATGAAAGATCAATGATTGTTCGTTCCTATTAATGTTTTTGTTGGAAGCATCACTATTCTCTCTGGAGCTGCCTTTCTTAGACTTTTCTTAGACTTCTAAGGGATAAGTATTGTTCTTAGACCCTGAATGAGACCACAGTAATGGAGTCCTTTTATGAGGAAGTGAAACTGAAGTCTCCTGACCACATATAGCTTCTTTATCATGTGTCAATGTTGCTGAAACACATCCCAAACAGCAAAGGCTATCGGAGCAATCCATCTCCTCCATTCTCTGGAAACAAGATGTTAATGTCTAACTTTGCTTTTTCCTGTTTCCACATCTAGAGTTCCTCTTTCTGGAAATCAGGGACTGACTGACTGTATAGACTGAAGAAAATCAGCCATCTGGCTAATGCTAACCTTAATCCTTTTTTTTTTTTCTTAAGAATATGTTTAATAACATCTGAGAATAATCTGTCTATAAATTTGCTTTGGCTCATTTAGATCCATACTAACAGTAGTTGTTAGAACCCTGCTAGTAGAGATGAATGATTTACACTTGCAAGGTCAACACCAGATACTGCTGGAGATGCTTAATAGCAGCCAGTGAAGCCCTAGCTGAAACTGAAAGGAGATTTGGATTCTCTGTGTTAGAAGAGAATTGGTTAGTAGAGGTTGGTTGTCAGTGCTTCATGTTTAACAAAGCTACCAACAATGGCAATCATCAATTATACCCTTAGAAATTCAACTTCATATTACTCACTTATCCTGAACTGACATTCCTAGTCAGCAGACTCACTAAGTCCAAGATGATACTCCTAGCTCAGGAAAACACAAAATAGGGGCTTCTCTCCAGAGATTCCCATTCAAGGTGCCAGAGAATGCAGGTAGCCTACGTGAACATCAGTTTTCTCTAGAAAAGCAGTAGATCGGTGGAAGGGTCAATGATTGTGGGGGTAACAGGGGAGGGAAAGTTTCAGCTTTGTGAATGTAAACATTGCTTACTTTTAGGCCAGAAGGTGCAGAACTCTGGAGATTAACACACAATTGTTAAACACTGAGGGATTAAGTAAGAAGTAAATGTTGTTGTTGTTGTTGTTTTCCTAGGGTCCCTGGTACAGCTAGGAGTGCATTAACTCCTTGTCAGCTAGAGAAAGTTATATTTGACAATTATTTGAAAAGAGACATGAATTTTTATTTCTAAGAGAAAGAAAAAGGGGAACTACTATCCACTGTTGTGCTTAATTCTTATATATTTTCAGAATATATAGTTGCAAGTTATTCCAAGCATCTTTTTTCAAAAGTATACAAATTCAAAACATAAATTCAAATCATAAATTGAATATGAACTTACAACAGAGATATTTACATGTATTTCTATTTTGACTAACTATCTAATTATTATCTGCCACTAGTGCCACAGGTTCACTAAGAGTTTGAAACAATAATTTATGACATAAATTAGCATTGTTTTGCCAAGAGGTAAATCATTTGCTTTGTGTCTCAATAGTATTGAAGAATTGTATAGACAAATCCAATCAACATTTTATTTTTTGTCCTTGTACCTACAATAAATTGTTTAATCTCAAGATATCAGATAATGGTTTTATGACTAGCCTAGAAGGAATGTTTTCCCTGATCATAAACTCATTTCAAACCTACATTGTATCCTAGTTCAATTAATGCCAAGTACTAGCCTCTGCTATATCAGGGTTCCTGAGAGAAGGGGCATTTGAGAGCAATGGAAAGAACAACTCAAAGTCAATCGATAGGGTGCAAGTTGACAGCTTCCTAATCTGCTCAAGATGCCTCCCTAGATAGCTCTCTGTAGATAGCTCATGACTCTGTAGTCTGCTCAAGAGAGCTTTCTGCTAGAGACAGCTCCTTGATTGAGACAACTCTGGTACAGACAGTTCACTCATGCTAGAACAAAAAATTCTAAGAGCTCCCTAGATAGCTCATGGGCTTTTCACCCAAAGTCTGAAAAGCCAAAGTCAGAAAAGTCACCAGAAAAAAATCTTAGATTTTCTGATGAAGTCAGAAATCCTGTATAAAAAATTTGAAAAGTAATTATTGGGTTTTCTGATTAAAATCAGAAAGCTAGAAAAAATTCTAAAAGAGCTGTGTTCACTCTCCAAGCAGTACTCTCTGGGTAGCTGCTAAAAAAAAATCTAAAAAAGCTGTGCTAACTCTCTAAATAATTCTGATCAAGGCCAGAATCCTATTAGAAAAATTCTAAAAGACCTATGAAAAATTATAAAAGAGCTGTATATGCTCTCCATAGGTTTTCTGACCAAACTCAGAAATCCTGTTAGAAAAATTCTAAATGAGCTGTGTTCAGTTTCCAGAGTTCTCCAGATAGTTCACATCTTCCAGGAAAAATTTCAAACAAACAAACTAACAAACAGAACTGATATTGCTCTCTGCTAGATCATCTCATGCAGACCAAAAGCCTAGTCTTTTATTTACAAATTTACATCTACATTCCTTCTTGAGCATCCCATCAATCAATATCTCATGACCCAGCCCCTTGGTTCCTAGAAAGAAACAGCAAGCACATTTTTTAACATTGCAAAAACAATTTAGAGATCTGCCTGTCTTTGCTAAGCTAGCTGGGTGAGACTCCACTCTGAAACTATGATTCCTAGCATTCCTGTACCTGGATCTAAATTCCCTCTGTCCCAGGCTGACCTTGAACTCAGGAATCTGCCTGCCTTTGTTTTTTCTGACAAGCTGGCTCATAGTCTTTTCTCTTTTAGGTCTGTGAAGTTCCTTATACAATTCATATTGCATCCTTATATTTTGCATATTTGAGAAATTCTATATTTTTGAAATAATATTTTTGGATTTCTTCTCCATAGCCTTAAGGACTGTCCTGAAGGTCACAGCTTTCTATGATTTCACTGAGACATCACATACATATTTGATTCCTGGACTCTTGCTATCATTGATTATCATGGAATTATTAACATTGGCAAGGAGAGTATTTCTCAAAGGAAGAGTATAAAGTAAAATATACATTTTTTTATACAAGCAAGCCTCACAACAAACAGCAACCATAAATAATTGTGGAGACCCATGCCCTACGGGCTCTGTTTCAGGGGTGAGAACCATATCATTTCATCTCTTACATGGCCAACCCAGACTCCAAAAATTAGCCCATAACATTAGGAATTCTATAGAATCATAAGGAATTGAGAAATCATCAATTTGTCTACATAGCATTACCGCAAAAGAATACATCTTCATTGGTCTGCAGAAAATCTGCCCAATAGGGGTTGCCTAATGTCCAGGGATCATTATACTACTTAATAATAACAGGAAAGACATGAAATCTCTGAAGACATTACTAATTAGAGTATTAACCCACTGCAGCCTTTCAAAACAATGACTCATTTCCAGAATATCACTTTTTAGTATTTCTGTCTCCTAGATGGCTCCTGACAAGCAATTGTATTTCTAAATGCCATCATATTTTTGAAGAAAATTAAGTAATAATTCAATTGTCTACATGTAGGGATATATTGTTATGTCCAGATCATGAAACCCCAAAGACCACCAGGATGCATCTTCACTCTGATGCAACTCACACAAGTTGCATCTCAGGAAACAAACCTTCCCTGATGCAGCAGGTTAGGTGAGTGACCAGAAGGTTTAGGGGAAGGGGTTTTTAAATGAAAACAAAATCTGAAAGTGGGGTTTCTAAGTTTTGGCATTACAAGATTGGGTAAGAAGTTTATGGAAAGGTTGGCTTGTGAAGTGATTGGTCTGTTTTAGATGCCATGGCCACAAAAGGCTTTGTGGTATTGGGAAACAGTACTATGTGACTCTCAGAGGCCATTTATGAGGAGATGTTGTTAGGGTTGCTAGGGAACTTTTATCTCCTGAATGCAAAGTATGCAGGAAAGGGAGGGGCTTTTGCTAGGGAATGCTGTCTTCTGAGAGGAAAGTATGCAGGACAGAATGCAGCAGGGCCAGTAACTTCCAGCAGCAGCTGGCTGGCTGGATTTGTCTCACCTTGGGACCTCATCTCTGCTTTGGTTTCTCATTTCTCATTTCCCCCTTTCTAATAGGATGCTGTCTCCAATTCTCCAGAGGAATTTAGATTGTTATTTCAGCCTTTAGGTTGGAACATCTACTGAGATCTCTTCTTCTGTAGCTTTTATGATACTGACAATGGGCCATGGACATCAGGTCTGAAAAGGCTGATATGTTAGTCAAAAACTAGGAGAACCCTCTAATTGGCTGCTCAGTAGAGGAGGCAGGAGGTCACCATATCAGCTGAACTGGTTTACTTTAACTTGTAGGATGTCCAGGGGCCAAAATTCTGTCATCCACAGTTGGTTCCTAGAAGGAGTCTGTTATCTGGGTGAAATTCTGTTGAGATAAATATGGGTTAAGGACAGATTTAATATTTTTGTGGCTAAGAGTACTCAGAGGCTGCTATTGTTTTCATTAGTATACAACTCTTGGTATTGTGACCTTAATATCATTAACTGGAGGGTCCCTAGTGAACTGGGAAAGTTTGGTTGAGATAGGTTTCCAGCTGATGGCAAACTCCTCACATTCCCATTCTGTACAAACCATGTCAGCCATGGTCTCACAGTATTTCCACTGCCATGGAGAATCATAAGGGGCAGGACACATTAAAAAGTGTACTTTGGAATATTTCTTGAGGCCTGTCTGATGGCATGACACAGGCCAGATCAAAACTCAACTTGAGAAACCATGTATTGGGAGGTGTGCCCTCCCCCCAGTCTTGAGCAGGCCTAAAAGATCTTGTTTACCACAATAGATCAAATAATAGGACCAAGGTGGAGTTACCTACCTTGGCTGCACTACAGCCTGCTACAGGAACTTAGAAGAATAACTGCCTGCTGAGCTTGCCTTGAGACATCTCCGGCTTTGATACAGGATGTGTTCCCCCACCCATCCCCAGCAGTGACCAAGGATGGGTCCCTTCACCCACCTCCAGCTGAGGCAAGAAGGGTTTTGGTGGGACTTTCCCTTTAAATTAAGAGCTGAACATTAAACTTCGAGCCTTGATCAGAATACTTTGTCTTGGCTCCATGTTTCTCTTGCCCTCCATCCCGTTTTTCATTTCCAGCCCCCCTTTCAGGAGAACCTGGTTGGTCTGTGGCTGCAGACAGCTATAGGTGGCATTGCAATAAGGGACCTAAAAACAGGAACCCACTGAGAAATGCTGTCTTTGGTAGAGCTCCACAGAAAATGGAAGAAGAAGAGTATCCTGCACTTGGTAAGCAATGAACAGCATTGATGCTATCGCTAGTTATTGCTGTGTTTGCAGGAAGTGTGTTTAAGGGGATACGGTCTAGGCTGAATAGGTGTTGACCCGACACTGACCTCACCTAGGAGGTGACAACGAAACATGGGATAGGAGAATTCTAAATAGGCATTCACCCACAGCCTAAGATCTGCCTCAGGCAAGAGGAGCAGGGTTAGAAGGAATTGGAAACTAAGAAAGGAGGACACTGAGGAGTAACTATCAATAGCCACTGCTACACTTCCTAAAGAAAGAGATGAAGAGTAAGATCATGAATATGAGAGAGAGAAAGGGTTTCAGAAAAGCAGTTGTCCCCTCTCTGGACTACATCAGCAAAGAAGAAGGAAAAGGATATTTCAGAGCTCTCCTAGGAACAGGAGAAAATTCAGGAGACATCCTGCATTTTCTCTGGCTTCTACAGGAGAAATCCTTAGTTCTGCTTTCTTTGTCTATTGTCTGTCCTTGGCTTGCCAATCTATCGATGTGTGTCAATTGTCTGTTTTTGTTTCATTGTTTGAATGATTGTTGTCCTATGTTTCATGTTCCAAAAGAAAAATGGTTAAAACTGCTAGGTCTCCACCCCTTGATCTAATTTAACTTTGTTTTAAAGGCTGTCTTAAATATGCACAGCAGAAACTGATAAGTTACCCTGCACTGTAACCAGGGGTCAACCTCAGCTGGAGAAGCCTTTCCAGGAACTGATTGTCAGCATAAGCTGCTTTAAAAGGGACCAGCAGCTTTGTGGCTTCTATAATAAGGAAGCTGAGAGTTGTTTTTCTTAGAAAAATCTCTGTGACAAGGTGCTTTTCTCTTGAAATTACAGTCAGAAAAGACAAGAAATTTTGTGTGGCCTAAATATATAAGATGTGTATCCACTTCATTTTTGTTTCTGACTGGTTTTAAAGGTATAAATATGTTCTGCATGTCTTTTTTTGTTTTGTTTTTTGAGACAGGGTTTCTCTGTGTAGCCCTGGCTGTCCTGGAACTCACTCTGTAGACCAAGCTTGTGGGGCAGTGAGCTATGGGAAAAAGCTGGGTGCATGGTTGAACGAGCTTTCGAACCCCAGACACCCGCCCAACTCAGAAGTAAAGGTGAGCGAGATACATTCTGTTGTCTGAGAGCTTCTGTCGTGATCCCTCCTCTCTTTTCAGGCCAGTGGGTGCCTCAACGGGGCACTTTAAAGAGCTGTAACACTTTTCAAAGAGCTGTGAAACTTTTCCCCTCTCCGCTCCACGGCCAGCGGCAGAGGCAGCAGCGGACTCTCTCTGCCTGCACTCCATCTCTCCAGACCGCTCTCGGGCAGAGGCAGCTGCCATTCACACTTGTCTTCAGAGATCCTCGTGGGACCCCATTCAGAGCCAGTCCCACAGCTGGCACATCAACATTGAGCTCGAACCCACGCAACTACAAGAACTGGGCCGCCCAACCTGTGAGGGTTGTGCTCCCTGTCTCTATTTTGCTCTGCCTCCCTGACTGTGAGCTCGAACAATGCCAAAACATGACCACAGAAACTAATATCACTGGAAGGTAAGCCCCAACTCTGGAGACAAACAACCTATTACTTCCTCCTGTGTTTTCAGTCAGAGCCAGTGCGCGGATTTAAATAAACCTAAGGAACAACTGACGCCTTCTGGCCAGAGCCACTCTCTGGTGTTCCTTCAACCTCTGCTTAAATCCCAACAGCCTGCAATGGGTGTTGGCAAAGACTTCCTATCTAGACTCTCTCTAAAACAAAAAGAAAAAATCTGGTAACGCAGCAGCCATTTAAAAGCCACAGGGTGGCTGCCAGAGTCTTAAAATCTGCAGAAAGGCTTGGTGTTTTGGACCTGTGTGGAATCCTCCAAAGCCATCAGGCCAAGGAATGTTCCCATTAGACAAAGCGTTTCTCCTCTTTTCTGTCATGGGCAACTCAACATCACATAAAAAATCACCCCAGGTCAGGCAAATATGTACCCTACTAGATTCCCAAGGGGTTAAAATAACCAAAAAACAAGCCTCCTTGTTTTGGGAGGAAGTCCTTCAGATAGCCCCATGCATGGCTGAGGACAGCACAGATTTATGGAGCATAGTAGCTTCCCTTATAAAAAACAGAAATACCCAAGAAGGAAAAAAGCTCCCTCATGTTTTTTTGTTGATCTTAGCTGCAATTCAGCAATGTATAGGGCCATCTAAAATAGGACAGACCGAGAACAATACAACTTTTGACATCCCTCAGTCAAAGGAAAACAAAGATCAAGGTCCCCAAAATCACCCTATTTCAGACCTCGCAACCCTTACCCAATTAATAAGAGAAATAAAATCCATTTACTCACCCCTTCCCCCTTATGCCTTGGAGGAAATACCAAACAGACCATCTGCTCTTCCTGCCCCTCCCTCTCCCATCCAAAGGCAAGGCTCCATTAAAATACCAAAGGAGCTCTCACCTGCCTCCCCCCTTACTTCCCAACCAAAGAAAGATAAATCCCCTCCCCCTTCTCCAAGCTGCAAAAGTGAGAGGTCTTCAGAGCCTGCAGATAAAAGCCTGGTAAATTCCATAGTGCCTTATACTCAACCGTCAACCACTCAACAACTTCGAAATTTCAGGGACTCTCATACAAAAACTAATCCCACCTCCCATGCTACTCAGGAGTCTGATACAGAACTTGAAACCCAAACTACTCGAGCTAAATCACTTAAGTGGTACCCACTCCAAGCCTCAGACCTAAAAGAACTCAGGCAAGCAGTGAAGGAAGATGGCATTCATGCACCATGGACAAAATCTCTCCTACAGAGCCATATTGCCAACTTAAACACCCCACAAGATTGGAGAGATATTTGTCGTTCTGCTCTTTCTGGCCCAATGTTTCTAGAGTGGAAAGCTTACTTTCATGACGAATGTCTTCAACAAGTCAGGCAAAACCAGGAGGGGGCAATGACCCCCCATGGTTTTTTTTTTTTTTTTTTTTTTTTTGGTTTTTCGAGACAGGGTTTCTCTGTGTAGCCCTGGCTGTCCTGGAACTCACTTTGTAGACCAGGCTGAGCCTCGAACTCAGAAATCCACCTGCCTCTGCCTCCCAAGTGCTGGGATTAAAGGCGTGCGCCACCACCGCCCGGCACCCCATGGGGTTTTAAGGAACTCTTTGGCCAGGAAGATTTCTCTACTGGAGCACAGCAGGCAACTCAGCCAGCAGGGTACTATGAGCAGGTCCTCCTCTGTGCCATTCAGGCCTGAAACAGGCTAACTCCACCCTCAGGGTCATAAGACCCTGCCTACTCCCTGCTCTCCCTCTATCAGAAGCCTGGAGAATACCTATCTGATTTCATTCTCAGAACTAAAATGAGCTAATAAAGAAAAATCTCCAACCCCACAGCTAGGGACCTTCTTCTTAGAACTATTGTTTGGGAAGGCATGACTTCTGAGTTTAGGCTAGCTTCCCAGGGTCTCCAGGAAGAACATCATGATAGGTGGATAGTGGCAACCCAAGAAATAAGAACCACATCCCACCAGGTTGCATCCGTAGCTCAGACATTTGTGGCAGCAGTAAAAACAGAAGGACTCTGCTTCAAATGTGGAGAGGCAGGACATTGGAAGGACAAATGTCCACTAAACTCCCCTCCTATAACAGATTCTATTCCTTCTAAGGCCATCTGTCCCCGCTGCAGAAAAGGTTTCCACTGGAAGAATCACTGTACTGCCTGATATGATAAGAATGGTAAGCCACTAGAGCCTTTAAACTTCAAACAGGGCAACCCTCAGCCCCAACAGTAAGAGGGACAACTACTCCCATAGAAGTCTTATGGGTGTCCAGAATCTCAGAAGGCTCCCACCATTAACCATTGAAATAGATGATAAACATTCAAGTGTCTTATTGATATTGGGGCAGATTGGACAATCTTAAGGCAGCAAGAAGTCCCACAAGACTGGCAATTGATCCCTGGGTCCCAGCTCCTAGTCATAGGGGGTACCTCTCACGCATGTATCACCAAACAGACCTATAAGTGGGAGGACCCGATGGGGCTACAGGCCTCATATGTCCCCTGGTGGCTCAAGTGGCTACCAATCTTTTAGGGGGAGATATCTTACAGGCCCTAGACATGGTTCTTACCACCCAACCAGAAAGAGATCACATTAAGATAGAAGATATTACTTATGAAAAAAATAGTACCCAAGGAGATCCAAATAACTCCCCTCCAAATCACCCCCAATTCTAGAGGCTACTGTCAGATTTAATACTCCCTGCCTTGATTGGCTCTCCGACGAAGCCGTCTGGGTTCCACAGTAGCCTCTATCAAGGGAGAAACTTAGAGCCCTCAAAGAACTTGTAGAAGAACAGCTGTCTCTACGACACATCTGCCTCTCCCGCAGTCCATGGAACACCCCTGTGTTTGCTATAAAAAAGAGCTCGGGGGATGGAGACTATTATAAGATTTGAGGGAAGTTAATAAAACCATGCAAATCTGGGGCTCCCGCAAAGGGGGCTACCCCACATCTCAGCCATTCCTGCCAATGTTCCCCTATTAGCAATAGACATAAAAGACTGGTTTTTTTCCATCCCTCTCCACCCCCAGGACTGTGAATGCTTTGCATTCTCAGTGCCCCCATTAACAACTCTGGCCCAGCCTCACAATATGAATGGACTGTTCTTCCCCAGGGAATGGCTAACAATCCTACTATTTGTCACTGCATTAAAACCCTATTTAGACAAAGGACTCAATGTCTATCATTACATGGATGACATTCTTTTATGGGGGGACACTTCTACTTCTCCCTCCCAACTTAAAGACCAGCTAATACCTTCCCTATCTGCTCTAGGATTCAAAATAGCCCCTCACAAAATCCAACTTATTCTTCCCATTGCATTTTTAAGAACAGAGATCTCCCTTACTTCAATATGCCCCTCAAACCCACTCTTTCCTTCCCTCAAAAATTAACTCTTGCCTCCCTCCAGAGCTTTTTCGGCAACCTTAATTGGCTTCGAAACCCTGGATCCACCTTCCCACAAGCATCCTTCAACCCCTCTTTAACCTCCTGAAAGGAGATAAAAGTCCTCCTCCCCAAGGACACTGTCCCCAGAAGCAGTCCAAGCCCTAAAATCTGTCAATTCAGCCCTAAAAGATATGGCTCTTGCTAGATATGACCCAACAATACCTGTACATATCCTTATCTTTAACTCCTCCCCCACCCTTGTAGGAGCCCTTTACCAGCCACAGGGGTGCTAGAATGGCTCCATACCCCGATGGGTTGTTCACCCCAAGTTTTAAATGAAGTGGATGCACTTGCCAATATGATTAAAAATGGCAAGGATAGAGCCTTATAAACCCTAGGAAAAGAACCCGATGTTCTTGTCAATCCCTTCTCCCTCTCTGACATTCAGTGGCTAATCAAAAATCATTCCCACTCTGCTATCAGCTAAATAGGGTTCCCAGGACAAATTGACAATCATTATCCTGACAAAAATCGGTCTCTGCCCTCCCTTTGTTACGATGGCTACCCCCAAAACTATTCTCCAGAGAGCCCATAGCAGGAGCTCCCTCAATATTTACCAATGGGGGGGGGGAAGAGGGGAGCTTCAGCAGTAATATACTACTTCCCTGAAGATGAGCCCCCTATCCTCTGATTCAAAGAACTCCCCCCAATACAAAAAACTTTATGCCATTTACCTAGCTCTAAAAGAAGTCAAAGGCCCCCTTAACCTCTTTTCAGACAGTGTATATGCTGTCAATTTGCTTCCCTGGTTGTCAAGATCATTTGTCAAACTAGATAACAACCCACTTTCCCCTCTACTCATACAGGTCTCTGCCCTCCTACAGGAGAGAGCCTCCCTCATCTATATCCAGCACATCTGATCCCACAGTCCCCTGCCAGGTCCTATATCTGAGGGAAATGCACTTGCTGACCAAACTGCTTTAACAGGGACATTCATAGCCTCCACTGAACAAGCAGACCAATTTCATTCACACACATACACAAATCTAAAAGGGCTTCATGCTGGCTTCCCCCACATCCCCCTTGCTCAAATCCAAAGGATAATAAAAATGTGTGCCTCTTGTGCATCCCTCGTTACCACCCCAGCTTTACAAACCATGGGCACTAATCGATGTTACCCATGTTCCTCAATTCGGTAGACAAAAATATGTTTTTGTCACCATAGATACTTACTCACATTTTATATGGGCTACAGCCCAGACAGGTGAAAACTCAAAAAGTTAATTTACCATATGCTCTCCATTTTTGCCATCATGGGCATTCCTCAACAGATAAAAATATTATATATAAATTTAAAGCTAAGATTAACCTATGAAAGAGAACTTGCAGATTTGTTCTCATGATTCTTGGTTATATTGGTTAATATGATATTTTGCAGTGTCATTTATTTTCTGTAATTCCAATTTACATAAAGATAAATATCTTAAGTGTTTCTTAGGCATCTGTGATTTATCCTTGGAGAATATTCTATTTAGTTACATATTCCAATTTTAGTTTTTATTCTTGTTCTCTTTTCTGACATGTTTGTATGTCCCAGAAACTAACATTCTGACTAGTGTGCAACTGGTAAGGATTGTTTCCTATCTTTGGGCTTCCAGTTTGCTGAAATGAAGTTTCTTTACAGTAGCATTTATGGTTTTACTGATTTTTGTTCCATGTGTTCTCATTTATAAACTCTTAAACTCAACTCTTAAACTCAACACCTGTGTGTCAAGGTTGTCCTCATAAATACTTTTCTTGTTACAATGAATTCAATCTTATTCCTTATTGATCTTGTTTCAAATTCCATATATATATATATATATATATATATATATATATATAGTTGAAATTAAAAGCTATTCAGGGGGATAGTTTCAAAGTCTTCGTGCAACTCTTCGTGAATTCATTGAAGGAAATTCCTTGGATATTGTAAAGAAACTACATGATGACCTAAAATATATTTTACTGAGTGCCTATTTTCCCACAGCACTGGTTTGAATTGTCTCAACCCCCACATGCTATGACGTTAATCCCCAAGCACAGCTGCCATGCCAATACCTAATGGATGATTGGGAGATCATACAGAGATAACAATACTTTAGTTATCAATCACAAATATTATTTACTTCTAGAAACAATTTATTGATGTCTTACAAGGTTCAAAGGCTTCATCTCTCATAGAGCTTTAAAGTATCTGACCAGTCTAACAGCAGGTAGGACATAAAAACCAAAAATCCTAACAGGAAGTAAAACAAAGAAAAATGATTACTATCCCCAAAGACTATTATTAAAGTTGAAATTTACTCCAGAGCACATCCCTCTGAGACACATCCCCACCTGCAGTCGAGGATCAGCACACCACTTCCCACCCAACATCACCTGCCTCCCAGGAGGTCTCCTCCAACTGACAACATAGAACTGAGATAGCCAGGTCCAAATTTCACCATCTACTGGTACCCCAGAAACCCCAGGAGGCATGAAATCTATACTGCCCTATCAGAGCTCAATCATCCTTGAGGCCCACACCTGCTATCTGAAATTAGCAAACTGTTCTTTACTGCACATCTCCTCCTGCCACCCAGGAGACCTGATTCAATTGTGGACACATAGCTCTGCCTGCCTTACATCAGGCCTGGTCCAACCAGGACCACCCAGTGACTATCTGGTAAGTGAACAGCAGAGAGAACCAGAATGTAATAGACAAGGGCATAGATATAATCAACAGAAGCCAGTGAAATATAGCATCACCAAATCCCAGAACTCCTAGTACAGGAAGCATTGGATATCTAAACACTACTGAAGAACAAGATTGTAACCTTGAACTTTTCTCAGGTAGATAATAGAGGCTTTGATGGTTATAAAAAAAATATCCCTTAAAATAAAAGAAAACTAATTAAAACAAGTAAAAGACCTTAAGGAGGAAACAAAAAGATCCCTTAAAGATATGCAGATAAATACAATCAAGAAGGGAAGGAAATAAATACAACTGTCCAAGAATTAAAATTGAAATAGAAGCAATAAAGGAAACACAAATGAAAGCCACCCTGAGATGAAAATCCTAGGAAAGAGAACAGAACTCTAGACATAAGCATTACCAGCAGAGTACAAGAAATAAAAGAAGGAATCTCCAGCATAGAAGGTTCAATAGAAGAGATTGATAACCACCCAGGAAATTCCCTACAATATGAAAACATCAAACTTAAAAATAATAGCAATTGAAAAGAGTGGAGATTTCCAACTCAAAGGACCAAAAATTATCTTCAACTGAATTATTGAAGAAAATGTCTCTAATCTCAAGAATGTCATGGCTATAAATGTCCAAGAAGCTTACAGAATACTGAATAGATTGGAATAGCAAAGGAAATCTTCCCACCATATAATAATCAAAACACAAAATATACAGAACAAAGAAAGAATATTAAAAGTGGCAAGGGAAAAAGGCCAAGTAACATATAAAGGCAGACCTGTCATACTTATAAATGACTTCTCAACACCAACTCTAAAAGCCAGAAGATCCTGAACAGATAGATGTCTTGAAGACACCGAGGGATCACTGATGCCAGCCCATGCTACAATAACCAGCAAAACTCTAAATCACCATAGATGAAGAAACCAAGATATTCCATGACAAAACCAGATTTAAACAATATATTCTAATCTAGCCCTACAAAGGATACTCACGAAAAACTTCAACACAAGAAGTATATGTATACCTAAGAAAATATGAGAAATTAATCATATCAAAGGAAAACCAAAAGATAAGGCAACACACACACACCCCAACATCGAAATAACAGGAGCTAATAATCATTGGTCATTAATATCTCTCAATATCATTGGACTCAAGTGACCGCTAAAGACAGAGGCTAACAACTTGGATTTGTACCCAAGATTCATCATTGTGCTGAACATAAGAAACACACTTGAGCAACACTAAGACAAGGATAAGAGGTGTTAAGGAGTCAGGCAGTGGTGGCACATGCCTTTAATCCAGCACTTGGGAGGCAGAGATAGGCAGATTTCTGAGTTCAAGGCCAGCCTGGTCTACAGAGTGAGTTTCAGGACAGCCAGGACTACACAGAGAAACCCTGACTCGAAAAACCAAAACAAATAAACAAACAAAAAAAGAGGTGGAAAAGGGTTTCTCAAACAGACACAAAAACACAATCTGGAGTAGACATTCTAACATTTACTAAAATGGACTTTAAACAAAAGTAATCAAAAGATGTGGACAAAGATACTTCATACTCATCAAAGGAAAAATCCAACAAGGTGACTTCTCAATTCTGAACATCTATGCCCCAAATACAAGGGCACCGAGATTTGTAAGATGTTTTACTCAAATCACACATTGATTTCCACATAATAGTGGGGGAGTTCAACAACTCACTCTCTCCAAAGAACAAGGTATCAAACCAGAAACCAAATAGACAATAAAAGTAATAGATGTTATGAAACAAATGTATCTAGCAGATATCTATAGAACCTTTAACACAAATACTAAACAATATACCTACTTCTCAGCACCTCAAGGAACCTTCTCAAAATCTATCCACATAATGAGGCACAAGTCAATCTCAACAGCTACAAGAACACTGAAATAACTCCTTGCTGGGGACAGCATACAATGACAGGGACTGCCTGCAGTAGGCCGGGATGGAGACATCTTAGTAGTCTGTGGCAGCTCTTTGTAAACAGTTGTTCCCATTTCTCCTAACGTTAGCTTTGGGAAATGACTGTCTAGATTTTATTTGTGTGTGACTGTTTTTCAGTTGGCCTTGGTATGCATAATTATTCTATTCTATCTGACTTTCTTACTTCTTCTTCTGCTCTGGTGAACTCTGTGAAACTAGATGTTCCTTGATGTAATGATTCTTAAACAATTAAAAATTAAGGCATAGGGCACATCACAGCACAGTCCTAATGGCCCAGGTACATGCTGTGTGTTCTCATCTTGGAAACAGTGCAATAACTGCACAATGGTAGTTCCAGATTAATGCTTGACTTGCAAAGAAAGTTTGAAGAAATTATTAGAAAATAAAATAGAGCCAACACTGGGGCCCCAAGAAAGGAAAAATCCATTGAAATTATGAAATATGTTTTGCATAACATTTAAGAGTGGTTCCTAGACAAGGAAGTATAAAATACATAAAATTTTATACTAGTAAAACTAAGTCAAAACACTGGGATTCTTAAGAGAGTCACTGTGTGCAATGTACAAGAGTAGAAAGCTAGTGGAACTGCTGAGTTAAGGATTAACTTGACTCTTCCTGGCCACTGCCTGGCAGCTTTGTCAGCGTCATTTATCATTAGAGCTTTACAGGAAAATGCAAGTAGCTGACCTTGGAACTCTCAGCTCTGAAGTATAATAAGTTAAAAGTTAAAGTTTAAATAATGATAAGTTTACAATTATTATTATTTTGCCTACAGGCCTGGGAATAAGGAAACTTGAAACTTTGGGGAACAATTGTAATTCTTAATTCTTTTGGGATGTGATTATTCTTTTGAATTTGATTTGACAATGATTACACAATATCTTTTTTCTATCTGCTTTTGGAGTATCAATAAAAGACTGGGGCAAGAGAAAGGCAAGTGAGTGAGTGAGTGAGTGAGCAAATGAGAGGGTGAATGAAAGAGCATGTGAGGTGAATGTGGTGAGAAAGAGAGAGACTGAGTGAGAGGGCGAGTGAGAGGACTAGTGGAGAGGGCATGTAGAGAGCATGAGAAGAGTATTGAAGAGTGAGGAGAACATGTGAAGAGTGAGTGAAGAGAGAATGTGAGGTGTGTGTGGAGAGTGTGTGTGAGAGTGAAAGGGGAATGCACAGAGGTGTATAGGAGTGTGGCAGTTCAAGAAAATAAAAGCCCACAGGAGAAAAGCAAAGTGCACAGGGGAATGCAGAGTGTGTGCAGCCTCAAGCTGTGAGCGAATGAGTGAGAGAGAAAGAAAGCAGAGAGTGAGAGAGAAGAGAGAGAAACTTTAAGCCTTGAAAAACAGCTTGTACCCAAAAAGTAGTCTGTGTATATTTATTATTCACTTTCCAGAAATCCCTGCTTCCAGTTGAGAAGTCTGATACTGTGTCAAGGCTGGACCCACTCCCCACCCCCACAACCCTTGCATTTTAGAAGATCACCATGGATCAAACCTGGACTACCAGAACAACAGAAAGAATAGAAAATCCACATACTCATGGAAACTGAACTATTTTCACTAAATGGTCAATTGGTCAGGGAATAATAAGTGACAGAAAATACAGACTTTTTAGAATTCAATGAAAATGAAAATACAACATACGTAAACTTATGGAACACAATGAAAGCAGTGACCCAGCTATCCTGGGTCTTTTTTTATTTCAATTGAATTTGAGAATTGCTCTTACTAACTCTATGAAGAACTGAGCTGGAATTTTGATGGGGATTGCATTGACGCTGTTAAATTGGTTTTGACAAAATGGCCACTTTTACTATATTAATCCTGCTAATCTATGAACATGGGAGATTTTTCTGTCTTCTGAGATCTTCTTTGATTTCTTTCTTCAGAGACTTGAAGTTCTTGTCACACATATCTTTCACTTGCCTGGTTAGATTCACACCAAGATATTTTATATAATTTGTGACTATTGTGAAGGGTGTCGTTTCCCTAATTTCTTTCTTTGACTGTTTATCCTTTGAGTAGAGGAAGGCTACTAATTGGTTTGAGTTAATTTTATATCCAGCCACTTTGCCAAAGTTGTTTATCAGGTTTAGGGTTTCTCTGGTGCAAGTTTTGGGGTCAGTTAAGTATAATATTGTCTGCAAATAGTGATATCTTGACTTCCTTTCCAATTTGTATCCCTTTGACCTCCTATTGTCTAATTGCTCTGGCTAGGACTTTGAGTACTGTATTAAATAGGGAGAGAGAGAGAGAGAGAGAGAGAGAGAGAGAGAGAGAGAGAGAGAGAGAGAGAGAGAGAGAGAGAGAGAAGAAGCACAGCCTTGTCTATTCTCTGATTTTGGTGGGACTGCTTCAAGTTTCTCTCCATTTAGTTTGATGTTGGTTACTGGTTTGCTGAATATTGCTTTTACTATGTTTAGGTATGGGCCTTGAATACCTGATCTTTCCAAGAGTTTTACCATGAAGGGGTGTTGAATTTTGTCAAATGCTTTCTCAGCATCTAATGAGATGGTCATGTGTTTTTTTTCCCTTTGAGTTTGTTTATATAGTGGATTATGTTGATGGATTTCTGTATATTGAACCATCCTGCATCCCTGTGATAAAGCCTACTTGTATTTATAGGATTAAGCAAATTCTCTCTAACTGAGGCCAGAAAAGAAAGCCCTGTGTTGGGAAGGATTCCAGAGTCAGGCTACAACTTTAGGGATAGCCCCTCCTGCAGTTTGTATAAGGATCAAAGTGGAGACTAAGCTGCACATCTGTTACATATGTACTAAGGGCCAGCCTGTGTATGCTTTTTGGATAGTGCCTCAGTCTCTGAGAGCTCCGAGGGGTTCTGATGAGTTGACATGGTTGGTCTCCTTTGGTGTTCCTCTGCCATTTATCTTCAATTCTTCCCCCAAGATTTCCCAGACCTTTGCCCAATGTTTGGTTGTGGGGTTTTCTATATTTGTTTCAGTCAGCTACTATGGAGAGCCTTCTCAGATTACACCTATGCTAGGCAACTGTCTGCAAGTATAACAGATTATCATTAATAATGTCAGGAATTGGAGCTTCCCCATGAGAAGTGTCTCAACTTGAGGCATCGGTTGGCCATTTCTTCAGTCTCTGCTCCATCTTTGTCCCTACATTTTATTTAGATAGAAAAAAAATCAGGTCAAAAGTTATATGGGTGACATGGTGTCCTTAAGACTCCACTGGGGTTCCTGCCTGGCTATAGGAGGAGACCTCTTCAGGTACCATGATTCCACTGTTAGGTATCTTGGCTAAAGTCAGTTCCATGGACTCTAGGAAGCATTCTCCATCCCAGGTCTCTGGAACTTCTTAAAGATTCCCCTATCTCCAACTACCAGCAGGTGAGAATTTCAATTCATTCTCCTGGCCCACTGGCTCTCTTTCTTGGCTCTCACTATGCTTGGTTCTTTTTCCTCCATTCCCCTCCTCATCCCATCTCCCTTCCAAATCCCTCCCTTCTTCTGACTTGTATGACTATTTTGTTTCACCTTCTAAGTGTGATTCAACAGTCTTGCTTGGGTAGGATTTCCTTCTTGTTTAATTTCTTTATTTCTTTGTGGTGTATTGTGGGCATTCTGTACATTTTACCTAATATTAACTTATAGGACAGTACATACCACTCATATAATTTTGTGTCTACATTACCTCACTAAGGATGATAATTTGTAGATCCTCCCATTTGCCTGTAAAATTCATGATGTCCTTATATTTTAATAGCTGAATAATATTCTACTGTATAAATGAGTGGCATTTTCTCTATTCATTCTTCAGTTGAGGGATATCTTGGTTGTTTCCAGTTTCTGGCTATTATGAAAAAAAAGCTGCTATGTGCAGAGTGGAGCATATGTACTTAGAGTAAGGTAGGACATTTGGGTATGTACCCAGGAGTGGTATCGCAGGGTTTTCAAGTAGAACTATTTTCAATTAACAGAGAAACTGTCTGATTGATTTCCAGAGTGGTTGTACAAGTTTGGAACCCCACCAGCAATGGAGGAGTATTCCCCTTTCTCAACATGTGCTGTCACTTGAGGATTTGATTTTAGTCATTTTGATTGTTGTAAGGTAGAATTTAAGGTTGCTTTGGTTTGAACTTCCCTGATGTCTAAGTGTGGGGCTGTAGAAGGGTATCTTGGGTTAGCACGGGCCTGGGAACTGGAGACGGCAGGTGTTTGGCCAAGTCCCTAGAACCCAGGGCCCTGACACAAGGTCTAATCTCTATATAACCTGTACTGTCAGTCACGTAAGACACAGGTAGAGGGCGTGTCTAACAGATTTACATATTAATGAGGCCAGGGGGTGTAGATAATTAAATTATTTCTCCCTGGTCCCTCCTCCTTCCCACCCTCTATATAAGCCAGCTTTCCCCAGGCTCTTGGGGGCACACTCACATCTAGATCCAACTATCTTGTCATGGACAATAAATCTTTGATCTCCTGGACTCCACGTGTCTTCTCACCACCGCCAAGCCTCCATTCTCGGAAACCTTGGACTTTGTCGAGTATGTGGGAACCTGCCCGCCCCCACGGGCCGCCTCCTCCGCTGGCCCGAGGGTTGCTGCCACCCGGGCCAGCCACCCCCCCCCCACACACACAACACGCGTTTTTTCCCACATCTAAGGATGTTTAACAGTTCATTCTCTGCTTCTAAGCCCATGAGATGCCTCTGTTGAATATTCTGTTTAGCTCTGTACTTCTTTTCTGGATGTCATCCTTTTGTAGAATGTGGGGTTAATGAAGATCTTTCTCAGTCTGGAGGCTACTGTTTTGTCTTATTGACAATGTTATTTGCCTTACAGAAGCTTTAAATTTCATGAGGTCTCATTTATCAGTTATTGATATTAGAACCAGAATCATTGGTGTTCTGCTTGGGAAATAGTAACCTGTACCAATGTATTCCATGATATTCCCCACACTATGTTATGCGATTTGGTGCATCGGGTTGTATATTGAGGTCTTAGATCAACTTGGACTTGAGTTTTTTGCAGGGTGATAAATATGTATTTATTTAAATTTTTCTATATACAGACATAACCAGTTATGCCAGCACCATTTATTGAAGATTCTTTTTATTTTTTCTCCATTGTATGGTATTGGTTTCCTTGTCAAAAATCATGTATCCAGATTTATGTGGGTACATTTCTGGCTCTTTGCTTAGACTGCATTGATTAAACATTCTGTCTCTATACCAATACCATGCCGGTTTTAGTCAGTATTCCTCTGTAATACAACTTGAAATAAAGGCTGGTGATTCCTCCAGAGATCTTTTATTGTTCAGGATTGTTTTAGCTATCCTGGACAATTGTTCTTCAATATGAAATTGAAAATTCCTCTTTCAAGGTCCGAAAAAGGTTTAGTTGGAATTTTATTTGGAATGACATTTAGTGTGTAAGATGCTTTAGGTAAGATGTCTATTTTCTCTATATTAATCCTACTAAATAAATTAGTGTGGGAAATGTTCCCATCTTCTGATATCTCCTTCAATTTCTTTGTTCAGAGACTTGAATTTTTATCATACAGATCTTTCCCTTGCTTGCTTAGAGTTATACCAAGAAATAAAATATTTGTGTGACTATGATGAAGGGTGTTATTTCCCTAATTCCTTTCTCAGCCTCTTTGCCATTTGCATAAAGAACCATTGATTTCTTTGAGTTAATTATATATCCTGTCACATTGCTGAAGTTTTTATCAGCTACAGCAGTTCTCTGATAGAATTTTGGGCTTACTTATATATACTATCATATCACCCACATATACTGATAACTTTATTCTTCCTTTCTAATTTGTATCACCTTGATCTACTTTTGTTGTCTTTTTACTTTAGCTCAAAATTCAAGTACTATGTTGAAAAGATAGTGAAAGAGTGGACAACCTTGCTTTCTCCCTGATTTTAGTGTGATTGGTTCAAGTTTCTCACCATTCAATTTGATGTCTATTATTGGCTTGACTTATAACACATTTCTTTTATTATGTGAAATAAGTGTCTTGAATCAATGACCTTTTTAAGACTTTAATATGAAAGGATGTCAAATATTGTTGAAAGATTTCTCAGCATCTAATGAGATGATCATGTGATTTTTTCTTTCACTTTGTTTACAACCTGGATTATGTTGATGAATTTTTGCATGTTAAATCATTTCTCAATCCCAGGAATGAAACATATTTGATCATGGTAAATAGGGTTTATAATGTATTCTCTGATTCAGTTAGAGAGAATTTTGTTGAGAACTTTTGTTTCTTTTTTTTTTATTGGATATTTATTTACATTTCAGTTGTTATCCCCTTTCCCTACCCTACCCCCAATTCCAGGAACCCTGTATTCCATACCCCCTCCTCCTGCTTCTATGAGGATGTGCCCCACCCACCAACCCACACTTCCACCTCCTTGCCCTCAAATTCCCCCACACTGGGGCATCCAGCCTTCACAGGACAAAGGATCTCCTCTTCCACTTATGCCCGACAAGGCCATCCTCTCCTACATGTACAGCTGGAGCCATGGGTCCCTCCCTATGTGCTCCCAGGCTGGTGGTTTACACCCTGGAAGTCTGGTTGGTTGGTATTGTTGCTCTCCCCATGGGACTGCAAACCCTTTCAGCTCCTTCAGTCTTCTCTCTAATTCCTCCATTGGGAACCTCATGATCAGTTCAGTGGTTATCTGTGAGCATCTGCCTCTGTATATGTCAGGCTCGGGCAGACCTCTAAGGAGACAGCTATATCAGGCTCCTGTCAGCATGCACTTCCTGGCATGCACATCGGTGTCTTCCTTTGGTGACTGCACATGGGATGGATACCCAGGTGGAACAGTGTCCAGACAACCTCTCCTTTCTGTCTTTAGGTAAGATGATCCACAAGGTTTCTGTCACACACCTTATCTCCATATTTGCTCCATGAGTCTTTGTTACTCCTAAGAAAGACCGAAGCACCCACACTTTGGTCTTCCTTCTTCATGAGCTTCATGTAGTCTGCACATTGTATCTTGGGTATTGCGAGCTTTTGGGTTAGTAACCAATTATCAGTGAGTGCATACCATGTTTGTTCTTTTGTGATTGGGTTACCTCACTCAGGATGATATTTCCTAGTTCCCTCCATTTGCCTAAGAATTTCATGAATTCACTGTTTTTAATAGCCGTAATACTCCATTGTGTAAATGTACCACATTTTCTGTATCCATTCCTCTGTTGAAGGACATCTAGGTTCTTTCCAGCTTCTGGCTATAATAAATAAGGCTGCTATGAACATAGTGGAACATATGTCCTTGTTATATGTTGGAGCATCTTCTGGGTATATGCCCTGGAGTCATATAGCTGGGTCCTCAGGTAATGCTCTGTCCAATTTTCTGAGGAACCACCAAACTGATTTCCAGAGTGGTTGTACCAGCTTGCAATTCCACCAACAATGAAGGAGTGTTCTTCTTTCTTCACATCTGCGCCAGCATCTGCTATTACCTGAGTTTTTTATCATAGCCACTCTGACTGGTGTGAGGTGGAATCACAGTGTTGTTTTGATTTGCATTTCTCTGATGACTAAGGATGTTGAACTTTTCTTTCGGTGCTTCTTGGTCATTGGAATTTCCTCAGTTGAGAATTCTTTGTTTAGCTCTGTACCCCATTTTTAATAGGGTTATTTGGTTGTCTGGAGTCTAAGTTCTTGAGTTCTTTGTATATATTGGATATTAGCTCTCTCTCAGATGTAAGATTGGTAAAGATCTTTTCCCAATCTGTTGGTTGCCATTTTGTCCTATTGACAGTGGCCTTTGCTATACAGAAGCTTTGCAATTATATGAGGTCCCATTTGTCAGTTCTTGATATTAGAGCATAAACCAGGATAGCGAGAACTATTCTCAACAATAAAATAACTTTTGGGGGAATCACCATCCCTGACCTCAAGCTGTACTACAGAGCAATAGTGATAAAAACTGCATGGTATTGGTACAGAGACTAGCAGGAAGATCAATGGAATAGAATTGAAGACCAAGAAATGAACCCATACACCTATGGTCACTTGATCCTTGACAAAGGAGCTAAAACCATCCAGTGGAAAAAAGACAGCATTTTCAACAAATGTTGCCAGTTCAACTGGAGGTCAGCATGTAGAAGAATGCAAATTGATCCATTCTTGTCTTCTTGTACAAAGCTCAAGTCCAAGTGGATCAAGGACCTTCGCATAAAACAAGATACACTGAAACTAATAGAAGAAAAAGTGGGAAAGAACCTTGAACACATGAGCACAGGGGAAAATTTCCTCAACAGAACACCAATGGCTTATGCTCTAAAATCAACAGAAAAGATCTTTACCAATCCTACATCTGATAGAGGGCTAATATCCAATATATACAAAGAATTTAAGAAGTTAGACTCCAGAGAATCAAATAACCCTATTAAAAATGAGATACAGAGGTAAACAAAGAATTTTCAACTCAGGATGGGGGAATATTCATGGGGACATGAGAATGAGGGCAGAGATTCTGTGAGGGGTGGATCAGGATGGGTGGGATAGCATTTGGGATGTAAATAAATAAATAAATAGTTTGAAGCAAATAAATAAATAAATAAATAAAATGAAAGGATATTCCTTCAGAGTATTAGTAATGTTAATCCATCTCTGAAAGGACAAAGTTCAAATCAGGAGCACATTACACCAAGTAATGCTCAATTTATGTTATTTCCTGAACAAATACAAGGCAATTGTTTTGGGGACAGAGAATTGAAGCAATGAAAAGAGTGGGAAAGAAATTTGGCTCAAGTTCTGATTTATGTGATCTGGGACCACAATGAACCATCCAGGTCTCAACATATAAATAACTTTTACTAGAACAATAGACAGAATTTTCTATGTATTATTGATTGGACCACAGTGTAAATTCAAATTTCACATCCTCAATAGACAGGGATGAATCACAGAATTTCAGGAGCCAGGAATCAGTGCAGCCTCAGTAATAGAAAGGGTGTCATGGATGTTCATGTTCTCACCAGTCAGCAATGACTGTCATCTGTTGTAGGGTTGTGGGCCCAAGTTCTCTCTACCATTGGGCAAAGCCGCTTGGGGAGACAGAACACAGGGAGTTTGACTGTGGTTATCCCACGATGTAGCTGGATTGTTGTTGGGTTGAATGGAAGCACAGAGATACTGTCTGGGGGTGGGAAAGTGCAGTCTGAGGCCTGGGAAAGCCAGAGCTGGTTCAGGGGTGCCAGAGTCTGTATGGAGCCCTTGACCATGGGGTTCTCAGGCTCTTGGACACCCAGGCACTGCTGAGAGTCATGGAAGAGCTGAGAACAGGCTGCATCTAACCCAGGGCAAGAGGAAAAAGGGAGCCTTGGCTAGTCCCACTGAGAGAGTCCTTGGCTTGACAGGGGCAGGCTTGGAGGAGGTTGTGGCTGGGAGTGCAGAGAGGCCTCCTATGGGAGACTAGACTGTGGCTCTGTAGGCAATGGCCTTCTCATTAGCTTCCTACAGTGGATCTAGATGAAAAAAAAGGCAATCCATGGTCCTGAACTGTTTATTGTCATAGAGGAAGATGGATGCATAAAACCACACTCCACTTCTTAGAGTAGGCCGTAGATTAAACACCTTTTGCAGAGAGGAATGTCCGAGAAAGGAATCTTATTAGCAATGCCCTCTGTGCCTCTAGGTACCTCATTAACATGAAGATCTCTGTCTTGAGCCTACATGACCACAGGTCACTTCTCTATTTCTATTGTCATGGTCTGAGGTGACAGCAATGCCTCATCTACTTGTGGAAAGGCCTGGGGCATTGCTCTTATGTGACTGATGGCTGTAAATCTATGGAGGGCTGCAGCTACATGGCAGAGGTTGCTTGGTGCCTGAGAGCACGCAAAGCTGCTACCATCCCTTCAGGGTCTCTGGGTCTTCAAACCTTTAGCTCAACTAAACACTAGATTTCCTCTCAAGGTCCACTGCCCTACAATCTATCAGGTAAAACAATTATTGGAAGATATAGCTAATATAAAACTTGTCTTGTTCAAGGGGAAATCAGGATAATGACATATAGGAACAGTTGATAACTGGAGGCCTGCAGAGCCCATTCAGAGGAAGTGCTGTTGTCTCTTCTAAAAGACTGTCAAGTTGAGTGTTTCATATGTCATCGTTGAGTTTATTGTGCCATTTAATCTAACTTCTATCCACAGAATTAGCTTCTCCTTTCTCTTCATTCTTCATAGTCAAGAAAAAAGGAATAGGATCTTGAACTGGAAGCCAAAATTTGTTCATGAGACCCAGATACCAACAAATATATACTTATTCTTATATATAACCATATTTGTGTTTATGTACTGAGTATTCAGGATTGAGGGCTAAGTCACATATACAGATTATGGGAAAATCTTTAGGATTTAGTTCACTCTTTTTACCTTGTGGTTTCTGAGACTGGCATAATGTATGTGGGCTTGGTTGCAAGTGTCTTTACTCATTGAGCTAACATCCATACCACCCATAAGCTGAACATTCTACCTGTTTCTATCAGTAATGATGAATGTAGGGAAGTGGCCAGTGGTGGTGGAATGTGCTTAGTTGTGATATGGGCTCTCATTGAGAGAGTTTTCTTGCACACTAATCAAACAACATTTTTAATATGCCATTGTATGGCAGCCAATCTGGCAAGAATTGGTGATGTAACAATCTTCATTGTGTCCCTGCTGGAATGGTTAACTCTTGGGAATGTCTCCACCACAGTGATCCACTATTCCCATTATTTGACAAGTTAAGTCCTTCTTACCAGAACTCCTAAAAGGGAGAACTTGAGCACATGAGAGAACAATTGCAATCCACAGCCTAACAAAGAGACTAGCCTAGATCATATATGTGTGTTGATTCAGACACTATTTTGGCCAGAGCACATATGGTGTGCAAGGTAACTGTGATCCATGATGGTGACATTGGAATGTTCTCTCAGCTCTTTGATGCCAAGTCTATAAACAACAATCTCTACTGGTGTGTTTTGATGAACAATAGCTGTTGACCCACCAATAAAAAGGTGATATAAGAGTAGAGGTAAATTCATTCACTTGCATAAACATAGTATAGGATATATTAAAATCTCATGGTTGTAGAATGTATAATATGGTGAAGTGATATACATAGAACTCCACATAAGGCAACTGAAGAGTATATGTCTGTTATTGGACATTAAATTTCATTTTGTTAAAACTTTGAGGATCAATCCATTGCACATATGCAGTATATCTTAATTTAAATTCTTAGTTCTATGTAAAGAAAGTCTTCTCACAATATGTCAAACCTATTTGTAGTTTTATGGCAGGTTAAGTGTTCTTTACCTTAGGTTTTCCCATCCAATACTGGGTTTCCCTTCTATCTGTGAAACGGGTGTCTTTAGTTGTCAATTGTAATGAGCCACTTATACACAACAGTTATCTGAATAAATTCTCTGATAAGAGTTTCTTTGATAACATATATGAAAGGCACACACTAAAGTACTATCAGTGTACACAACAGATGAAGATTAGCATTCCTCACCAATGAGCAATTGTATCATGTAATGTGCTTATATATTTTATACTAAGTGTGCTGACATACACTCTGGTGTATAAATTTTTGTCTCCATTGATGCTTTAGCATAAAACCATATCTGTAAAGTATGTATGTATTGAAATACTACAGGGAAAATATGGGTGTGTGCTTTTTATTACACCACATGCTTATCAGATTGTATCTCATGTCACATGGAATTAATAGGCATTTTCCTCAGTACTTTGCCAGGAGGTGGAACACACATTTCTTTAAACATGAGCCATTATTAATTGAGGCTATAGAATTACATGTGTGTCATACTTAAAAGACATTGTTTACTTCAGTTATGCACTCTTTGTAAATGTCTTTTCACATTTTCTCCATAACGATCTAGCAATCTAGCAATCCAGTTGTTTTTGGGAGTTGTCATCCTTAGTTCAAACCATGAACAGAGATAATCTTTTTATAAGTAGTCCTTGTCCAGTTTTCAGAAATCTGAAACATTTGATTCATCTTCTCTTAGTGGAAACCTTGGCCACCATTTTTCTTCTTTATGATTTCTAACTATATATCTTATACATTCATTTTTCTGTTCAATAGCTTCCATTTTTGTTTTGCAACATCATTAATATTATTGATCTGCCAATCACCTTTAGCAATTAGCTGTGTATACTTTAGTATCTTCACAAACTGGACTATTGATTTAATCCCTGGATGAGTTTAAGTAGCTTTAAAGTATTATATGCAAAATGTTGATCATGGTGTTATGGGGAAAAGGGAAGTTAATGACGCTTATGTTTACAATTGGCCAATGTTCCAAGAGTAATAGATACATATGTGATGAGAATAAAAGGGCAATGGTAATGTGGAGGGTACACATTTCTTATCCAGACCTTCAGAAATAAATGAAAACAGAAATAAATACTGCAAATTATAAATTTTACTTCATTAAAGAATATAAGTTTTGAAAAACTCAGCATTAATAAATTTGAAGGTCTCACATATTTATGCTATGAATTGATGGAATATCAAACAGGTTATCAAAGTTGATAAAGTGTGTAGTAATGACTAATTAACATTTCTTTAGACATTTACAGTCACAGAGAAGATTGAGCATAAAATTATCAGACTTTGTTACATCAGGAGATTTGATAGTTTTCATTGAAATTCATATAGTAGCTCCATGTAGTTTTCTGCAAGTTGTTGGATTGGTTTAATGACACTTTTTGCACAATTACAAAAAGGTCTGCTGATAATTATAATTCTATTTGCAGTTCATATGTAATGACTAGGTAGAATATATTCTTCATGAAATATTTTATTAACTTGATGTGATTTGGATTTCCTCACAATATATGTGAGAATCAAATGCAAGCCTTAGAAATGAAAGAAATCTTAAGTGTTACAACAGCAAATTGTTGCATTTACACAAATTTAGTGCATGAAAGAACAAGAATTTCATCTATTTCTGAAACCTTTAAGGATCACAGGTATGGCTCTAGAATCTATTAGTCATCAATGACTGATAGATGAAATAAATATTTCAATCAGACTTGATCCTAGTAAAACAACATAAACATTTGCATTTCGTAATCACTTAATTAAATAAGAGTAAAGTACTATAAATGAGAGAAAACAAAGTGCAACATATATTTCTAAATAAAAACAAAAACTGATGGCTATTGTAGAAAATAAGCCTAATATTATTAGATATAAACAATAGTCCATGTCAATAAATGTCATATTATAACCTATATGGAACTTTTCAATGCTGACAGTAGGATTCAAGATTTCCATTTATTTTCAGAAGGACATGGGCTAAGTTATAAGAGGGTGTTTCATAATAGAATGAGTTTGGTCCCTGATATGATCAAGTAGGTTCCATTCTGGACTTAACAGATTGTAGCTCTTAGAGGTAAAGAATAAGAATCAGAATTTCTACACTATAAGCCAAGATAGAGAAGACTTCAATACACACATAACCTTTCTCTTTATGCTATGGTAAACAGGGAAGACTATGACCCAGACACTTTTAAACACCATAATGTTAGAAGACATGACCTTGGATTAATTGGTTGTGTCAGGTAGTTCTGTGGACAAGAGAGATATGAGATAGCTCTGTGGATCAAGGGCTTCCACATATCCAAGGATGCAGTGGTAGGAAATAGCTGGGAACTTGTTACACATTATTGTGATGTGTCTGTGTTCAGAGTGAGCATCTTTGTTATTATGGGGATGGGGAGTTTTCCAGCTGCATGATAGACAGAATGAGTTGGATAGAGATATACAGGAAACTGATGATGTTCAAAGTCTTGGATATCATTAAACTCCTCATCTTTCTTTCCAGACCTGTGACAATGAAGGTCATAACTATACTGAGAGTTTATGTTAAAATAGGTGAAGAGCAACAGTGAGCAGAATTATAAATATGTTGTTCTGCAACATACAGGATTCTGTGTCGGGATAGATATTGAAAAGCAAGGAGCAGAGAGAAGAGAATATGAGAATGAACAGCAGGGCGTATCTGAGAGCTTGGTTATGGGCCTTGACAATAGGCATGTCTCTGTTCAACAGCTAAGAACCACAGCTGATAGAACAAGCCAAGTAACATGAAGATGAGGGCTTTCTCCAAAGGGTCACAATAAGTGATAAATATCAAAGTATTACTTAGGCAGTGGTTCTTCCACGTGCTTACATAGTGACTGTCTGCGTACTTCACAAATTTATACATATCTGGGAAAAGTAAATTTAGCAAAGGATCATCAGGATTCCTTTCATTTGAATCCACTTCTCAGCACCAACTCATTGCAGGCTTCTCTGGATGATCTCCTTATAGTATTTTGTTCAATTGTCTGTTTGCTTTTGTTTTTTTATTTTATGTAAGCAGCACTGAAGAGAAATCATTATTAGTCAAGCTTAATCGAACATGGAAAGAAGTAGAAATATATGGTATGATTAAAAAGAAAGAAAGAAAAGAAAGAAAGAAAGAAAGAAAGAAAGAAAGAAAGAAAGAAGAAAAGAAAAGAAAGAAGAAAGAAAGAAAGAAAAATCCAAGAAATATGTAGAGAGAAAGTTTTGTTTGGTGGGATGATACCATTATTTATGTTAGCAATGCTACCAATATTCATGGTGCAATAAAAAATAACACAATAAAAGATTCACATAAAGTATATTTTCTGACAAGTGACAATACTTTTTAAAAATTTATTTAGTTATTTAAATCACATCATAATTTACTTATTTACACAGGGGTTATAAATACAAAAAGGCAGGATGTGGGGAAGGGAATGGCACCGGAGCATAGGTGTTCAGGGGGAGTACAGATACCTTTCAGAACAGGGTATCAGCTGGGTGTAGGTTCAGGGGACAGGTCACTATGACTCTGCCTATGATTCACTTGTCTTTATCTAAGTTGGTACTGTCCACCGAGGCTGCCTATTTATAAGACCTATGACTACTCAGGCTGGTAAATTTCCACAGAAGCCGCCTGTTTACAATAGCTTATAGCCTGCTGTTTCAGTGTTTTTCCACAGAGACCCAAGATTTGGTGTTAGCATGCATGTATGTCAGGACTATTGCTGACCTTAGGCCTATGGCTGATTTTAGGATTTTAGTGTATATGTAGGGCTGCTCCTGACATCTCCTCCCTTCTCTAAGTATAGGACAATACTTTGATTACTCACACAATACAATAATGAAGGCATTATTATTTCCTTGACACAAATGAAGAAACTCCATTGAGTTACAACTTTCAGAGCTTGTTTCTAGTGAAAGCCTATTCATTTATGAGCTGTGTGGCTTTGGAAACATTACAACCTCTCTTAGTTTTAGTAACTGCAACTATATTATAGAGATTATACTTGCCCCAAACAACCTTTCACATTTATTAGTGAATGGCATTTAGATAACATTGAAAGTCTGTATGAACTGAGAGGTTCTTTAAAAATAAAGTTTTTTTCTTTTGTTTATACAATCTTAAACTGTTGTTAACAGAATCAGCATGTAAAGTAGTAAAGAGATTCAGAACTCAGCTCTTGGAACCACACTAAAGTTTGTGTGTTACTGATGACATCTAATATTTGAGGATACATTAGGTAGCTGATGATGTCACAGCTTAGTTACCATGGTGGTAAAATAAATAAAATGTGTATTCTAAATTATTACTTGGTATTCTCTGCAGCAACACAAACAGTCCTTAGAGCTGGCTGGTAAAATTGATTTTCTTTCTAGAGAAATTATAGACATCACAGACATATGTGCTTCACATACAACAAAATAATATTCAAATTTTATGTTGTCACCAACAAATTTCCATTGAAAGACACAACTTTGAAAGTAATGTGTTACACATTTCTAGAGACAGTACAAATAATATGATATCTGCACTCAGGAGACTCACACCCTTCTTAGAGGAGAAAAACATAATAAAACATAATAAACAAATAAGGTTTAATATATGAGAGTCTCAGAAAATATCCTATCATATTTTAGCTATACAAGCAATATTTTTCTCTTTAAGATTATATTTGTCTTAAGATTACACTAATCTACACTAATTGAAAAATTATATATGTACACACACACACACACACACACACATGATTTTCACCATTGGTATCTGTGGTGAAAATTCATTTTCTGGGTTCTGAGTTCCAGTATAAAGTTAATAGAGATCTTTGCTATTGAGTTTTGTTTCTCTTTTTTTTTTTTTTTTTTTTTTTTTTTGGTTTTTCGAGACAGGGTTTCTCTGTGTAGTCCTGGCTGTCCTGGAACTCACTCTGTAGACCAGGCTGGCCTCGAACTCAGAAATCCGCCTGCCTCTGCCTCCCAAGTGCTGGGATTAAAGGCGTGCGCCACCAACGCCCGGCGAGTTTTGTTTCTCAATTACATTAACATCCCTGTTCTCTGGATGTGAATGACTTTTTAACAGAATGCAGGGAGGCCTCTGCTCACACATCCAAGTCTCTTTATACTATTACCACCCACATTAAGTCAGATGCTGATGTTTGTGAATCAGTCTTTAACCATGAAACCAATAAAAAAATTAAGTCTAGTAAAAATTAATTGAAGTTATTTCTCTAGGTCAACAATCTACTGAATTTAAATGCCCAAACAACATATTGAAGAACTTCTCTGTATTTGATCCCTGTGTAAGATCACAAGTATTTACTATGGTTCAGTGAAGCTCAGATTACAGAACAGCTATTCATGTGTTTTATTATTATTTTGTTTATACCACAAAACTTGCTTTTTGTGCATTTGGTTAATTGTTTAGTAGATAACATTGAACAAAAGTTGAAAGAAAAGTTAATCATGCACTCAACACGTGATGTTACCTTTCAATTAGTCTCACTCCTACTTTCTTTTATGCTCAGATCCATTCAGAAAGTGTTTTAAAGTGTTTGTCAGTAAGCAAAGTGCTCCCATTATGTGTTCATTCAGTTACAAATATATTATGGATGCTCATATAAATGAGAAAACCTGTTATTCACAACTGCCAAAAGTAGAAATTTCTCTTTGGTTGTATTGTATGTTATATTCTGAATTTATTCAAGAGTTTATTCCGTTGGGTATCGATTTGTCATCATACTGCACAAATTCTGCCCTATATATACCTATATTTCTTAATATGAAAGTATATTACAGCTCATATCAGCAATGATCTGTTGTTTTTTTCTAGTATATCAACTTTACCCAATGAAATTAAGCATATAAGTTACAACTATAATTTTGTGTACTCCTGTATTTCCTGTGTTAAAGTAGGTATTAAAATTGAAATAGGCATTGAGAAAAAATGGTTCAGTATCAATTATAAACTACAATGCTATAAGTAGTGGTTAGTATCTATTTTTTTTTTTTTTTTTTTTAAGATTTAATATATAATTTATTTCACATATAAAGACAATTCTGGCTACTATTTGGGTATGGTAATGGCCTGGGGTTTGCGAATAACTGAGTCACAGTCAGGCCTGGGCAGATACCATCTTGCTCATGCCTGAGAAATAGGCTTTCTCTCCTTCGCTCATCACTTCAAAGTGCAAGGGCCTTCTGCAGAAGTTGCATTCAGCTGATGAATGTGGCTTCAGTTCCAGCCCAACTCGCTTCCATGTGACCAGCAGCTTCTCCAGGAAGAAGTTCATCATCTGCGGTGTGTGATGCGGGGTGGGGGCAATCCGCAGGAGCTCCTCCCCACGAGGCACTGTTGGGTAATTAATGGCCTGGACGTAGATATTATGCCTGGTCATCAACTCATCACAGATTTCTGTGTTTTTAGCAGCATCGGCAACCCGCACAGGGATGATGTGACTGGGGCAGTGGATGACTGGGAAGCCAGCATCCATTAGCATCTGCCTCATAAGCTTGACATTGCGTTGATGCTGGCGGCGAAGGGCACGCCCCTCATTGCTCTTCAGGATCCTCCTCCAGGGCTCCAGCCAGCAGCATTGGTGGCAGGAGGTGGTGAAGATGAAGCCCGCAGCATAGGACTGGACAGTGTCGATCAACAAACTCGTGCTGGCAATGTATCCTCCAACACAGCCAAACGCTTTACCAAGTGTCCCAGAAATTATGTCCATTTTTGGCATGACTCCATCCCGATCACCAATCCCTCCACCTCGAGCCCCATACAGCCCCACTGCATGGACCTCATCCACAAACGTGATTGCCCCAAACTCATGGGCCACATCACATAGCTCTTCCAGTGGGCACACTGCTCCATCCATTGAATGGACAGTTTCAAATGCTACTATCTTGGGGACGGAGGGGTCGGATCTCTGCAGGAGCTCTCGGAGATGGCTGACGTCATTGTGGCGGAAGATATATTTTGGCACTCGGCTGTTGCGAATCCCTTGGATCATGGAGGCATGGTTCCCGGAATCAGAGTAAATTTCACAGCCTGGCATCATCTTAGCCAGGGTGAAGAGGGTGGAGTCGTTGGCCACAAAGCAGGAAGAGAACAAGAGTGCCGCATCTTTGCCGTGGAGGTCGGCCAGCGACTGCTCCAGTTCTACGTGGAACTTATTCGTTCCAGAAATATTCCTAGTTCCACCAGCTCCGGCACCATGCTGTTTCACAGTCTCTATGACGGCCCCACACACCCGTGGATGTCGACTCATGCCCAGGTAGTCATTACTGCACCAGACTGACACCTGCTTTTTGGTGATGAGGGAGTCCGTGTAGTCATCTGCCATGGGGAAGATTTGTGCTCTCCGTTCACAGTTTTAAAAACTCTGTAGGTATGGTCATTTTTTTCTCGTCAATTTTCTTCTCAAAGAAATGATCATACTGAAAAGTGGAAACAGACTTTGGCAAGTTATCCTGAAGAAGATGAGACACTCCTTCCGGCCTCTGCTTTCGCATGATATCCTGGAAGTTCTTCAGCAGTCCACTTGGGTCCTCTCCGTCTGTCTTCACATTGACCACGCTGGGGGGTACAGGACTTTGTGCAACCTCTTTCCTCACAGCATGCATTTCCTGCACATCCTCCTGAAGCTCCAGACTGGCCTTGCGGAAGACGCTGCTGCCTGGCTGGCTCAGCTGTGCCGCCAGGAAAGGGCACTTGCTCCCAGAGCCCTGGCTTGTAGCGGGTGACGGGTGTCCAGACGGGAGCTGTGTGCTGTCTGGAGTCTGTGCCATCTGGGATTTGTCAGGAGCCTGCTGGACTGCGGCTTTGGCAGTTTTCTCTTTCTCATTGGCTGGAGGGGTTTCTTTGACCTGCTGGCAGTGGACTGCTGAAGTGGACAGAGTTCGAGGAGCTGGCTTGGCCCCGACTTCCATCATCTTGGGGCAGTTTTGAGCATAGAACAACAGAGACTTTCCTGCCTTCTGCAGAAAGGCCTGAGGGACACGGGATAAGAATGGGCATCGGCGAACGACAGTCTCCATGTCTGCAAAGTGTCCCGAATCCTGAGCGGGTTCTCGACGAGGAGGCGGTGGGCACTCGAGCGGAGGGCGCTAAACCGATCAGTGCCCTTGTTCACGACCAGCCTAAGGCCGCGATCACTGGCAGCCCTAAATATAGTATCTATTTTCTTATATTAATTTATTAATCTATTTATTCACTTTACATCCAGATTACAGCTTGCCCTCTCTTCCTAGATCCCCTCACATAGGCCCTCCTCCCTTTTCACCTCCCTTTCACCTCTGAGAAGAGGGATTTCTCCACTGAGTAACAACCCACCATTGCATCTGAAGTCATTGCATAACTAGGCACATACTCTCCCACTAAAGCCAGACAAGGCAGCCCAGTTGGGGGAACATGATCCACAGGTAGGAAACAGTCAGAGCAAGGCTCCACTGTAATTATTTAGGGCTCCATGTAAAGACCAATCTGCACATCTACATTTGTGCAGGGGCTGAGGTCCAACCTTGCTCCTCTTTCATTGATTGTCATTCCCTTGAAGGCTCCAAGCGTCCAGGCTAGCTAGCTCTGTTGGTCTTCTTTTGGTGTCCTTATCCCCTTTATGTCCCTCAATCATTCATGCAGCTGCTCCACAAGACTCTCCTCACTCTATCTAATGTTTGACTGTGAGTCTCTGCATCTGTTTTGGTTAGGTGCTGGGTGGAGCCACTCAGAGCACAGTTAAATTAGCCTTTAAGCACAACAGAGTACCGTTCATAGTGTCAGGGATTGATTCTTGCATATGGGATGGATTTCAGTTTATGCCCAGTCAATAGTTGGGCATTCCCTCAGTCTTTGCTCCATCTTTGTCCTTGCACTTCTTGTAGGCAGTGCAAATTTTGAGTCGAATGTTTTCAGGATAAGTTAGTGTCCTTAGTCCTCCACTGTTAATCCTGGCCATCTATATGAGGTGGCCACTCTTAGATATCTGTTTTGTTCTAATGAGAGAAATATTTGGAGTAAAACCAGAATGGAGGATGGGAGTGACTGGGATGATTAGAGAGTGGTGGAGCTTTAATAAGGATATTTAGTTTAGAAAAGAATATATTTTAATAAAAGGGAGAAAATTGGACAAATTAGAGAATTACTGATAAATCCTTAATTAGAATCAGTGGAGAGTAAATAAATAGGTCCATGAAAATTATACAATCAGACCCCTCATTATGAACAGAATAAAACAGTCCCTTAAAAGATGGAGATTGTCACAACTAGCAATGAGTAACCAGACACCTAGCATTTATTGCAGGGAAGATAGAGAATCATGGCTTCAAGGAATATTCTACAAGAATAGGTAAAAGAGGGGAAGAGGCAGAGAGGAAAGGAAGTCATGAACAAAAGAGGGTTGAGTGGAAGAAGTTTCAGTTTGTTTGGAGCTGAGTATGCTTTTGAAGTTCTGAGTGCCCTGCCAATATATTTTGAGCATAGATACACAACCTGTGTGTGGTGATCCCTCTAGTGTCACAGGAGACGTTACCTAAGACCATCGGACTATCAGATTGTAATGATATTATTCATGAAAGTAGTTAACTTAAAATTCAGAATTAGCAGTGAAAAGTAATATCATGGTCGTGGTTCATCACAACGTGAGGACCTGTGTGAAAGCATCACAGCAACAGTGAGTGCAGAACCGCTGATGTAAAGTCACCACACACCATGTACGTGATGTTGGAATCAAACAAAGATGTTTGTGGGTTTTAGACAAGCAGTCTGTGAACTGAATTAAATGCCTACACTCTGAATAGTTTCCAAAGGTAAAAAATCCTATGTGCTGCATATTAAGAATAACAGTAGAGCACAGTCTTTGTATTAAAAGACCAATAATGCAACTCTTGAACTGTAATTCATATACATTTTCTAAAAACAATCACACCGCAATGTATCACATTTGAAAGGATCAGAAACCAGCACCCTCAGATACACGCTGTGTGGGAGGCATTGGAAGGATGAAAAAAGAACCATCATGAAAAAGATCAGTGGTTCAAGTTTTTAACAAAAGAATAAGAAAATAAAAAGGAAGAGGAAAAACCGAAGAATTACCATACGTTTTTGTGCCTAGAGTCATGGTTCCAAAATGTAACAGATTTCAGAAGAAAAAGAATAATGTCCTAAGTTACTGTAAACAATAAGACATTATGCAATCATATCTCAAACTATAATATTTTCAAAAAGATTACATAGGTTTTTTTTTTTTTAATTTTGGGTAGTGGACAACCTCTAGTTCAAATTCTGAAAATTTGTTTTGTTATTTCACCAAATCATTTCAAGGAATCAAACTCAGAATGAGGATTGGTGGGAAGGATCTGTGCACACAGAGTCATCTTAGGAATACCATTTTATAAGCTTATATCTGAATGTTAGAATGGTAGAGAATTAGCATATTTCAGTTTAGTTTGTAGACTCATGTGAACTATATTTTAAGTAAATTTTGCTCTTATCATGACTTTTGTCCCTGATGTGATGAACAGTGTTCCTATGTGACTTGAACCAAATAATATAGCACTTAGGGGCAAAGATTAGGCTTAGAATTCCAGCACTGGAAGCCAAGATAGAGAAGACTTCCATAGCCACCATGACCTTCCCTGTGGTGCTGTGGTAGACAGGGAGGAATGTGACCCAGACAGTGCAGAACACCAGCATGCTGAAAGCCAGAAATTTGGCTTCATTAAATGTGTCAGGTAGATTCCTAGACAAGAAAGCCATGAGGTAACTACCAAAGGCCATAACTCCCAGGTAGGCCAGGGTACAATAGAAGGCAACAGCTGAGCCCTTGTTACATTGAACAATTATGTGTCCATGTTCAGAATGAGCATCCATGTCAACAAATGGAGGAGATGTTGCCAGCCATGTAGCAGAGAGAATTATTTGTATCAATGTGCAAACTGGAATGATGAAATTAGGGGCTTTTGATATCAGCAACCATCTTGCCTTTCTCCCTGGAGCAGTAATCTTGAAGGCCATAACTACAGTGATGGTTTTGGCCAGCACAGTGGATAGAGCCACAGTAAACAGAAGTCCAAATAAGTTGTGCTGCAGGATACATGTAGCCGTGTTAGGAAGGCCAATGTAGAGCAAGGGACAGAGGAAACAGAAGGTTAGAGTGATGAGCAGGTGTAACTGAGAGATCTGTTATTGCCTTGACTATTGGAGTGTCTCTGTGCTTTACAAAGACACCAATAACAAGAACTGTGAGTGCAGAGAATCCCAGAGACATGAGTGTGAGTCCCTTACCCAAGGGGTCATCATAGGCCAGGAAGATCACAGTTTTCTGGAGGCAGTGTCTCTTCTCTGCATTTGCATAATGAGTTTCTGGACATTTTTCACACTGATTCATACCTGGTAGAAATGCAGTTGGTCATGAATTTATATCTAGTTTTCCCTTTAGCCTAATACATTTTACATTAATGACTCATTAGATTATTATTAAAACCATATTACCTTGTCACATAGGCATAAATAAATGAGAAATCTAAGGTGAATAATCACCCAAGTTAAAGTTTTTATTTCTTTCATAACATCACATGAGCAAAAGCAAATCATGTAGGAAAGGTTCTTTTTCACATTACAGCTTATAAATACACACTAAGGGAAAACAGGCAGTATCTCAAGGTAGGATATGGAGGTTAGACCTGATGCTGAGTCCATGGTGGTGTGGGGTTTCCTAACTTGTCTACACTGCCTTTTTCAGGATCCTTTGATATACAGCTCGGGTCACCTTCTTAGAGTTGGTCCCACCACAGTGTGATAGGCCATCACACAACAATCACTAATCAAAAACATGACCACGTGGAGTTCCAGCAGGCCTGTCATTGAAGGGTTATTTTAATTGTGATTTTGTCTTTTTACATAAATCTACCTTGTGTCAAATAGGTAAGGAAAACACCCAAGATACCATCCTTTAACACATTTGATTTAGTTGTATGTTGAATTATTCTAATTATTTCTGTTTTTACCAAAATGTTTTATTTATATTTTGTAATATTGTTGAAACATACATTTAATCCTAAGAATACCAAGTCACATTGCAAAATTCCCAATTCTTAACTTCCAATAGATCATTTGAATTCAATCCTAAGAAAAATGTTGCCTTTTGAATTTCCTACATAATGATTATTGTCTCAAATATATGAAACATATGTATAAACACATGTATGTTCATAAATTCCCCTTTGAACATTCTCATGTGGAATTTTCTTGGCTATAACTAAATTCTTGTTTAACGCTCTTTTTTCTTTCCCCACCTCCCTTCATAATTGGTGACAAGGGTATATTATAAATGCTAGTGTCCATGTGTTGATACTAGAGAAATCCAACAGTCTATAATGCCTTTGTCTTCTTCTTGGTTCTAGGATCAAATTCAGGTCACAGTACTGGGAATTAAGTCCCTGTACATATTGAGACAATTCCATGGCTATTAAATTATTAAATTTTGGAAAATCTCAATAGAGAAATATTTTTCAAGAAAATATCCACTTAGTAGTTCAAATTAGATTTTCTTTGTTCTTTTGAGAACAGATTTACTGATTAATCCTTATCAATTAAACTCACAGGTAAGAAAAATATGCTCCTAATGTAATTTAACATCACATTACACTCAGGATGTAATTTTCAATAGTTTTTAAAATGTTATATTTTTTTAAAAAACCTAGTTTAGTTTTGTATTTTTCATAAAACATATAGGAAGACTATACAGTAACTCTTTTAAAAACCAACTTTATTTATGTTTATCTTGCTATTACCCTCTCCTGTCAAAATATATTACATTTTCTCAACATTTCTTTTTATGTTAATGTCACATGTTCATGTCACCCAATTCTGTTTCATCTAAGCTTTCTTCTTTCTTTCTTTCTTTCTTTCTTTCTTTCTTTTTTCTTTCTTTCTTCTTCCTTTCCTTCCTTCCTTCCTTCTTTTCTTTCTTTCTTTTTCTTTCTTTCTTTCTTTTTTTTTTTTTTTTTTTTTTTTTTGTTCTTCGAGACAGGGTTTCACTGTGTAGCCCAGGCTCTCCTGGAACTCACTCTGTAGACCAGGCTGGCCTCAAACTCAGAAATACGCCTACCTCTGCCTCCCAAATGCTTGGATTAAAGGCATGCCCCACCACTGCCCTGCTCATCTTATTATTTTTTGCTGTTACATTTTGCTTCTAATATGTATACTATAAAAGATTGTTGATCCATTCATTAGCAGCAATTGACCTGTAAGGCACAAAAATTACTTTGTATAGGATTTTAGATTTGTCTTGAAATAAAGGTTTACTATTTCTACTGTTTGATCAGTAATTTCTTTAAGTTTTGAATGTTCAATATATCTGTTCCTGTCTTTTTACTTTTTTTAAGGTATTAAATATTTATAATAGCCAGAAGCTGGAAAGAACCCAGATGTCCTTCAACAGAGGAATGGATACAGAAAATGTGGTACATTTACACAATGAAGTACTACTCAACTATTAAAAACAACGACTTCATGAAATTCTTAGGCAAATGGATGGAACTAGAAAAAATCATCCTGAGTGAGGTAACTCAATCACAAAAGGACACACATGGTATGCACTCACTGACAATTGGATATTAGCCCAAAAGCTGGGACTACCCAAGGTAAAACTCACAGACCACATGAAGCTCAAGAAGAAGGAAGACCAAACTGTGGATACTTCGGTCCTTCTCAGAAGAGAGAACAAAATACTCACGGAGGAAAATATGGAGACAAAGTGTGGAGCAGAGACTGAAGAAAAAGCCATTCAGAGACTGCCCCACCTGGGAATGCATCCCATATACAGTCACCAAGCCCAGACACTATTGTGGATGTCAAGAAATGCTAGCTGAAAGGATTCTGATAATAGCTGTCTTTAAAGAGGCTCTGCCAGAACCTGACAAATGCAGAAGCAGATTGGACTGAGCATGGGGTCCCCAATGGAGGAGTTAGAGAAAGGACTGAAGGACCTGAAGGGGTTTGCAACCTCATAGGAAGAACAACAATATCAACCAACAAGACCCTCCCCCCAGATCTCCCAAAGACTAAACTACCAACCAAAAAGTACACATGGGGAACCCATGGCTCCAGCTGCATATGTTGCAGTGGATGGCCTTGTTGGGCATCAATGGGAGGAGAAGCAAGCCCTTGGTCCTGTGAAGGCTCAATGCACTAGTGTAGGGGAATGCAAGGGTGGGGAGGCAGGAGTGGGTGGGGGAACACCTTCACAGAAGCATGGTGAGGGAGGATAGAATAGGTTGTTTTCGGGAGGAAACTGAGAAAGGGGATAACATTTGAAATGTAAATAAATAAAATATCCTATTTAAAAAATGAATAAAAATCACCCTTAGAAAACTCTCCGTACATAAGGAAAGCAGTGCTCATTGAGGCACAGGAGGCATTTAGATCATGTAACAGAATTTCAGATAGATGGTATAGTTGGAGAGATATCCACTGTCAACCCTTGGAAACCACCCACATAGTAGATGTCCTGATCTCTCCAGTTATTCTCTCATTTCCACATGCATACATACATACACACAGACACACACACACACACACACACACACACACACACACACTGTAACATGAAAGTAGAAGCAAAACTGTTTAGAAGAATGGCTAATGTGGATGTTAAAGGATGACAAACAAGGCTAGGGTGTAAGGGTTATAGGATCATGATACAATATGTATTTCTATGATAATATCCTTATATATTAGTAACATAAAATTAATATATACAATGAACTTTTAAAAGTTGTGATAGAAATAAACAAAGAAAGATACCTATTCAACATAAACTTTCTTAAACTTCTTTATATTCTTTGAATCCAGATTTTAAATTCAGATATTCAGTGTGGCAACAGGCAATTTTTCAAAATATTCAATATAAGTGGTCATTTTTATAAATCACCAGCTCTGATATCACATGTAATTTAGTTTATTTTGTGAAACTTAGTTTCAAATACAACAATTATAACATATTACAGCTCTGTATCATTAAATAGAGTAATTTTTCTAAAAAGTTCATAAAACAAATTCATGTAATTTTAATAATATAAACTAGTAGTTGGAGTGATGGTTTTATTATTTCTTTATTTTTTAAATAACATGAGGGTAACAAAAGTTAAGCTTTTTATACCATTCATAAAGTGTTCATGTTTACGGCAGTAAGAAAAAAATAGACACTATACGACAAAATATTAGCTAGAAACTTCATGTGCCTGTTTCATTGAAAATACATTACTTCTTCATAAAAAAATATCCTGGCTACAGGTTTCTTTTCATCTGCTCCATCAAGTTCCTTCCCATCCTCCCTACCATCTGAACAAATTCCATTTCTGTCTTTCATTAGAAATGAAAAGGCTTCTAAGAGATAACAAGAAAACACCAAAATAAAATATGATAAGGAAGTTGGACATAACAAACCAATGAAAGAAAAAGAGCCTCCAAGAGAAGAGAGAGAGAGAGAGAGAGAGAGAGAGAGGAGAGAGAGAGAGAGGAGAGAGAGAGAGAGAGACTTACTCATTCACACACCAAAGAGGTACAGATCTAAGCGAGTTCTCAGTAGAGGAAACTCAAATGGCTGAGAAACATTTATAGAAATGTGACACCTGCTGCTTTCAAAGATAAGGAATAAGGGAACACTTGTCTATTGCTAGTGGGAGCAAAAACATGTATAGCCACTATGTTGGTTCCCCAGAAAGGTGGAAATAGACCTACCTCAAATTCCAGCTATACCACTATTGGCCATATACTTAAAGGATGTTTCATCCTATCTCAAGGACATTGGCTCAACTATGTTCATTACTGCTTTATTCACAATACCCAGAAATTGAAAACAAATAAGATGTCCCTCAATAGACAAGTGAAAAAAAAAAAAAAAAAAGGGTATATTTACCCAGTTGAGTATTAGTCATCTGTTTAAACAATGACATAAAATATGAAGGCTAATGAATGGAACAAAAACTATGAGTGAACTAACCCAAAGACAAATAATGGTATGTACTATATGTGGCTATTATTCATTAAGCAAATAAATGATAACTAAGCTACAATCTGTAGACACAGAGATGTTAGGTACACAGGAAGGGATGGAGGGGTGGTACATGGATCTTCCTGGGAAGTAAAAATAGAATAAGCATTATTGGTGGACATGGGGTAAAGGGAATGGGAATATGTATATCAGGTAGAAAAAGGGAAGGGCAGATGCAATTGAGGAAGACAATGTGGAGAGTGACAGGTGGAATTGAGTGTCATTTGAAGGGTCATATGAAAATTTAGTGTAGTGGAAATTTCCTAAAACATGTTAAGTTGATCCTAGTAAAGTCTCAATATAATGAGGGAAACAGAATCCAAAGTGCCTATTCTTTTTCTGCATCAGACTTTCATGTATTATATGCTCCAATCAATACAAACTGAGTTCATATAAGAAGAAAAAACAACAAAATTAGAGATATGCATATGATTATAAAGGCTACATTTTAGAAATATGTGTTTGTAATAGTGAGCTATAATTTTGCTGTACAGTATTTTCTAGACTTCAAAATTTTGTGCTTGTTCAAGTCAGCATCCAGAAGTAAAAAGAGTGAATTTTTGTCTTTTGTACATAAACAAAGTTTCATTTTATGTTGCATGACTCAAAAGACTATCACCTTGAAAATAGATAATTAAAATGTAGAGTAATTCAGCAAAAACCATTACAGTACCCCTGTCTTTGTCATTTTGTGGAGTGGATCTATTGTTTGGGTTTTTTTCTTATAAGTCATATTTTTTTAAAAAATATTTTATATTTTTTTGGTTGGATGCTAGATATTTTACATGGTTAGTTTCTAGACAGTTTTATTTTTAGTTTTGTTATGGGACACAATGGGGGTAATTTGAATAAAGAAATAATATGAATTTTTTATAAAATAAGTAAAAATGATAATTATTTGAAGTATTATTAAATATACATTTGAAATTAATTTTTAAAAATAAGACTGCCTAGAGAGCAGAATACAGGAAGCAGTGACTATTAGCAATATTCCTTACAGATGTTTTTGGTTTTCACTTTTATTTGCACAAGTGTTGCCTGAGGTCCTTTAGTATGTCACACCCAACACTAATAATATCAGTGGTTAATGAATAGCCATGAGTTGCAGTGGAAAATAAAATTAGAAAGTTCAGTTTCGTATGCAGTCTGTTCTTTATTTATATGTACTATATGTCCTTTGAAAGCATGAAAAATACGAAAAAATAAAATTTATTTTAATAGAAGTATTTGTTTTTTTAAACCAATAAAAATTGAAATTTTTAGATAAGAAAATAGGTTCTTAATTTCCTTCCATTCCTCCAAATGTACACATCTCTGTAGAGTCTAAATCTTACTATGTAACCATGGAAGTTTTCTGAGGTGGCCTGTGATATGCTCCTTCTAAATCCACATCAGGAACATAAATGAACTTAATATGTCTTCAGTCTGGATAATGCAAACATAGGCAAGTTAAACATATGCTGTACTTTAAACATCAATTTGTTTCATAGAATAAACTCAAATCTACTTTGTTTAATAGTTAAATAATAAAAATTACTAGATAGAAGAATTAAGGTATCATGTCTGTTTCAGAAATGAGATAGTTTTAATGCTAGGTGTATATGGAAAGTGAAAAGTATATTATGCAAAACGGTGACTAATAATAACTTATCATCTCTAGGTTCCTCTCCTGTGCAACATGGAGTGACACAGTGATCAGTGTACAACCTCTGATTGTAGTTACCTTGTGACTTCCTTATGTTTCTTGAACTTATTTTGACACAGATTTTCAAATTTTCCCACATTTGCATGGAACTCATTATCATTGCTGTCAGTGTCCTAGCATGTGGTCACTGGTGTGAGCAGCAGAGCTCGGCATACTCACTTTAGCAACCTGGGATGGATGGTCATGTGCCAGCTTTTCTCATTTCAAAAGCAGTAAAATGACTTTGATCCACATTGTGATTTTGTTTCCAATAGTTCTAATGAGATTGTTATTAGAATTTGGTCATTGATTTAATGAGTAATATCACATATTTTAAACATTGAAAACAACACCAAATTTGCTTCAGTTATGATAAAAATTTCAGATATTATATAATTATACTTTCAATTTCATTAGTAGATATATAAATATTAAATTTCTAAATCATTAATGGTTGATGGAAGAATGTGAGTAAGTTCATGAAATACTATGCAAGAATTTGGATACTGGTTCCAATTATATCCCATAAGTTTATTAGTGTCTTTGTTTTATAGATTGTTCACAATACCTTAAGTTCATTGTATAACCTATTGTTTCGTGTTTACATTGTTGGGGAGATGACCTGGCAGTAAAATCTTGTTAGTAAGTTAATTTAGAATTTACTTATACAATAAATAAAAAAAAATAAAAAATAAAAACCAATCCCCTGGGGGGAAAACTTTCTTGGCCACCTGAGTGGATCAAGGTTGTGATGGAATTATGATAATGAGTCTGAAATCACCCAGAATGATAACTGTGATTGAAATATTGTTTCAAAATTATGAAGACATTATACTTGGTCGATTAAATTGTCAATTAAATTCTATGCTGAAATGGAACTTTCATCTCTCCTCTGTGAAAGTGGATTTAGGAGGCAACAAGGCCCTCACCCTCAGTGGATCAGAAATTTGAATGAATTGTATGTTTTATTTTCAGAGAAAGTATAGGCAAAAGATTTAAATCACTAAATTGAAGTAAAGAAATGCCCATGTGGTTCACATGCATACTTTTATCCCTTTAGATTAGCTCTTTCTGGTTTTTAAAAACATTTTTTTCATTCACCTGTCATATTGGAAATTTCATTTTCTGGGCAAGGTGAGCAGTCGAAGCAGCAGGAAGCCTTGCCCTCCAGGATGACTTTCTTGGATCCAGGACTGCAGTTCTCATTGCAGACAGACTGAGGAATCTGAAAAAAAATTAATACAGAATACAAATACTAGCTATTATTTAAGCCAACTTAAATGATGTGTTTCAGAATATAACATGTTTATAATAAAATTTTATGTTTTAAAATAGAGGTATTTCCTGTGTACCCATGTTTCCTATTTGACATAACCTACAAATTCATTCTTTCTAAAGATATCCCTAATACTATAAAATCTTTAAGATCAGTAGAGATTTTTATTTTTTATTGGAAATTTTATTTACATTTCAGATGTTTTCCCCTTACCCCATTTTCCCCCCTCCCTCCCAGGAACGCCCTATCCCTTCCCCCCTCCTCTTGCTTCTATGATGGTGTACCCCTACCCACCCTCCCCCGTACCTCACCTCCCCACCCATAAGTTAGGTCACTGGGAAAATGTTTAAGGAGGACATGTCAGGACTATAGACTGATCCTGCCCTTGAGAGTCATGTCGGCACAAAGACACTTATTGATGTTGTGTCTGTGATTTGTACCGTAAGCTTGATATAAATTGATGTCACTGTCTTAGGGTTTTATGCTGTTAACAGACACCATGATCAGGACAATTCTTATAAGGACAACATTTAATTGAGAATGGCCTACAAATTCAGAGGTTCTGTCCATTATTATCAAGGTAGGAACATGAAAGAGTCTAGCACACATGGTACAGGAGGAGCTGACAGTTCTTCATCTTTAACTGAAAGCTATTGGAGAGGACAAATTTTCAAATAGTTAGCACAGGGAGGATCTTAAATCCCATGCCCACAATGACACACTTCCTCCAGAAAGGTTACACCTACTCCAACAATGCCACATCTACTAATAGCACACTCCCTGGGCCAAGCATATTCAAACCACCACATTCACCATAAAACAAATTTTTGGGCATTTTGAGATGTGTTTCCTACATTCCATTAGATACGTTTTGATGATCTGCCAAAATAGCTGCTATTATGTTTAGCAATTGACTCAAATGAGAAATGGGTCAGTAGAAGTTATCACCCCTTTTTTCCTGATTTTGGATGAAATCTTCCTACTACTAACAAACATCTACTACCACTCTTATTTTACTGACCCCTCCATGTCAATCCTTTATGAGGACACTGCATGGCAGGTTTGTCTTTAGTCAAAAGTTTCTAAATATTTTTTTTCTGAAGACTCCTTGTTTCCAGTAACTCTACATTATGTCAGGTAGTGAAAAATTAACTAAAACATCTTGTCTGATGTTTGTGCATTGTGACAAACTATTAATCCATATCCTGATTTTTAATAAAAAATAGATAATCAAAAAGTATTTGGAAACACATCTACCAGAAAAATCAATCAGTAAAATTCCTTATATTGATTGTTATCGGTATATCGATGGTTCCCAAGTGAACAATCAATGGTTGTGCAATCCAGAAGCACAGATCTGTTATTTACACGCATTAGGTCTTTTTAATAATAACCACACCCACCTCTGCAAATCCTATGGGCCATTGAATCACATCTTCTGATATCAACAGCTGTTGCCCCTTGGGAGCACTTGGAGAAAATGTCCCCACTTTCACAAATAGTGAAAGACATTTTGGGAAATTCCAAAAGTTATTAATATCATACTCTGTATCTGCCTTTTGCTTCCCATCCAGAAACACATGATCACCAACAGAATTTTTCACTTGAATGTTCTTCAGAAAAGGGTGAAGCTAAAACATATGTGAAATCTTTTGATAAATTTGGAGTCAAAGAGCCATTACAGAACTACAAATAAGAAGTTATTTCCTGAAAGTAATTTATGTTAATGCTGTTTTAAATTAAGTGTCTATGGTGTTCAACAAAGCAGTGCTCAATAGAAAATAACTACTATTTGGTTTCTAAAATGCCTGTTTCAGAGAATTTACTAACCCAAGCATGATCAAATGATCAAGGATACACAGCAAGCAAATCTCAACTTTTATGAAAGCTAGCTACTTCCTTTTATTTTCATAATTTTTCAGAACCTGAGTGTGAAACTTGGATTACTTGTGTTTGGTGGAGAGACAAGGGTTTTTAGGGGCCACAACAATTCTAGTCATGTACAGGAATATTTGGTATGTAGTTTTACTCTTTTTATGTGAGAAATGAACAGGAAAGCTGGATATTCCTACTGAGGCATTACCAAGAGAAATATTGCTGCTGTTGTAATCAAAGTCAGAATTATTATTTTAAATGAAAACTTCCAATAGCCCACTCATCATGTACACAGACATCAATGTGCATTCATGTATAATTTCTTTAATGTATAATACCTCATATACTTTCTTGAAATAAAAACTGGAATCTACAATAACTAGTTTGAGAACATTTACAGCAGCTGGTGTCACATTTCTGGTGTTACAATACAATGAAAGAAATATTACCTGCCAGGGGAATAACATAGTCCTATCTTTATTTGCCTGTGGTTCAACTTGAACTTTATTGAGAGTCATCTCTTGGAGACTTTGGGCCACAGCATACACAGCATTATATACATTATAACTCTCTTCAGTCATGACCATGTCAAAAATATTCCCTGGCAACAATTCCAAGGAGGCATTTGGTAAACAGTTTTCAAAGATTTTGCAACTAGAATCCAAAAATGAGCAATTGAAATACCAGTTCCACAAGAAACGAAGATAAATATCTTCTGGGTACTTGGTAGGGGTGGCTTCCTGAATAAATTGTGTGAAACTAAAAATCTCTCCATGCTGAGGTAAAAAAGTCAGACTGCCATGGAATAAATCTACTATGTTATATTTATGAAAGTTTTGTCCACTCCATTTTGAGTTCATGACCCAAACTTTTCTTGTTATATACTCGTTCCATCCATTTACTACTATATTCAATAAAAAAGCAATGTCTCCATAAATGACAACTACATTTGCTGCTGATTCCAGAATATGTACCCGAGCGTGGAAGTAGATATAATATAATGATTCCCCCATGACTGTCACTGTTTCTACAAAAGCTATGCAGACTCTATTCTGTCCATCTCCTTTCTCAAGTCTGATAGAAACTGAATACCTTTGTGGTCATCTGTGATGAGGAGTCCCACCCAGGTCCAGTTGAAATGAAGCAACAAAGAGGTAATGCCTTGAATCAGAGATGAGTCTTTGGGGCCACCTGGTACAGAGTTGGAAACTGACTTCGGTCATTATAACATGTTCAAAAGGCCCAAAAGTAAGCTAAAAGGAATATAGTATTTTAAATAGGAGAAGAAGAATTGTAGTAAAACTCAGTCTTAGTCTTAAACAACAGATTGGAATGACAGAGATGAAAAAAGTGCTCAGCCCTTCTTAAATTCACATCTCACTTGCTGAAAGTTTCCCCAAAATTACAGAAGGGTCTCAAGGTTTCAAACTATTCTATACACTCTTCATCTTCTTTTCTGTATTTGAAAATTAAATATATGGATGTGTCTTTGCTGTCTCTGTAGTTGTTCTTCTCTAGTTAAGTAATGACAATTTCCCCTTCTGTTTTGTACACAGCTTAATGTGAGAAAAGCTACATGACTTAACATCACTCACCTGAGGAAATTTGTAAAGATCCAGTACTCTTCCAATGAGTTCAGATGTTTTCAATGATATTCCAGTAAGTGTAGCAGCTGATTTGCTGTCTTTTCTGCAGCTGTAATTAGGGATGAAAATGCTCAAACCTGTGAGCCAATAAAACACACCTTTCAGAACATTCCTTTCAAAATGTGGGAGATTATATACTTCAAGTCCCAGAGAGGTGTTTGGTAAATATGGGAGTTTCTGTTGATCTCGTCGATGGCAAATAACATGGCCAAAACAAGCTGGTAGTTATATGGACGGATCCTGCAAAGAAGTATTACAGCATTCAGAAGGGGAACACTTAATTATCATATCTAAAAATCTAGTGCAATGATTTCTACAGTTTAAAGCTTCTGTTTTCATACCATAAACTTTTATTTCTACCAGTGAATGAATGGTTTCAATTAAAATGTCGTGCTATGCCATTTCTAGTTTATGAGATACTGAAGTAACATACTTATTAATTATAGACAAAAGGCGAACATGATTTCTCTGATCTCAAAATGTGCAACAGCATAATTTTACCATGAATAAGGTTGGAATTTGTCACATAATGTCCTATCTTCTAATCTTCCAGCCCCCCAAAAAGAAAAACCCACCATGAAATACCATTGTCTCTATGAAGCAACCAAGTTCCTGAGATACAGTGTTATACACTGAAAGAACTCATGTATTGAATTGAATCTATTTGTGGAAACAGTTCCTTTTGTGTACTTGTTCATGTATCAAACATTGCCTTTGTGTATGCTCTGTGTTAGGATTTCTGTCTCTGGTGTGTTTAGATATACATATATTTTGAAGTACACATATTAATGCTTATTCATGAACTGTGCATGATAAATTCTCTAACATTTTTCAGCCTTCTTCAAATTATCTATGTTCTCACTCCTACACATGCCAGGAGGGCCTTTGGGAATTTTCCTGTATAATCTTCCCATATCCTTATAAGAGTACTTTCATTGTAACTGGGCATTGCCATTCCCAGTGTGATGTGGGCTCTGTGAATCTAAACTCATATTCCTCACTTATTTTGTAACTACTTTATATACTTTGGTATCTCTTCCTTTATAAAGCTATGACGTCTAGTGAAGAATATAACATATACTTTGGGAGTCAAAAACTATACATAAATGGAGGCAAACAATTATATTTTCAAGATATGATGTTCAAAATGAAAGCCTTCATTATTGATAATTTTTCAAATTGTTTCTTTCAGGTCCTAAATTGCGTGCTCATATAAAGACATTTTATTTGCTTCATTAAATGTCATATTATTTTATATCATGTCTGAAATAACCATTGGAAGGAAATTAATTCATTGGCATTCATGTGTAAAAAAAAAAAAAAAAAAAAAGCAGACACAGCTTTTCAATGTCCACAATGGTGTAACAGTATATTCGTATGTAGTCTCCTACAATGTTAAAAGTTGGGATAAAGTTCATTCTAAATATTTTCCTTATACCCACAGATAAGTGTACTCTTATAACTCACAAAATGCATTTTTTCTTTGTAACTGATGATGACTACAGTATCTAATTGTTACAGTATTTAATTGGTCAAAGTAGAATGAGCGATACTGATGGGTGCCCAGAAGAACTTAAAAAATCAACCACACATCTGCTACAAACCTTGGGGAACTTTGTGGAAGTTAGACCAAAAAGTTGTAAAAGTCAAATAATCAAGAAACTTGTGAAACTGTGTGTCCTATTAATATCAGAAAAGATAAATATATGATACCCAAATATGTGGTTGCCAATAAAACAATTCAACTATGAAAACAATAGTAGACCTGCTTCAACAAGAGGAAGATTCTCACAGAGACTCAGACATAGACTTAAGTATACAGGCAACTAAATACTACTGAAAGGATGGGAAATAGTCATTTTTAGAGATGACCATCCAATTAATTATCCAATGTACTAAGTAGGTCATAGTTATATAACTGTTATACATACACACACACACACACACATATAAAATTCAGAAAAATTAACTATTGAAAAGCATGAATAATATGAGAGGGATTAATGGCAGTGCATGAGATGGTATGGAAGGGAATGACAAAGGAGAGTTTTGATCAGGAAATCTAAGAGATGAGTAATAGAATAGCATGATAAGTTTAATAACATATTACAGAGAATGATATGACATAGAAAAATGTAGATTATATAGAAAAGCATTCCAGAGCCTTATTATGTTTTGAATAACATAATTACCATATCACTGAACATTGGAAGACCTATTTGAGCTGAAAGGAAGGCTTGGTACCTAAAATCATGGCATGTTTTTGTTCATATATAGACATCACATTCTCCCTGAATGTATGAATATTTATTTAATAACAATTAATCTGGATTAGAAAAAATATTTTTCATATTACTTATTCATACAAAGATGCAGTCACTGTTATGAAAACAAGTAATTCACAAGAATCTGCTCTACCATGGCATGTTCTCCTCTCTCCTCACTCCATCTGACAGAATTTGCATGGTGTATAATAAATATGCCTAACAGTATCTGACTCGTGAGTTTTCACTTTAAAACTACATGGAGTATAAAAGCATAATCTAATACCACGATTTTTATATCAGTTGACTTCCAAAATTCTGTTGCATATATAGTTATTTAGGTAAATAAAAAAAAATAATGAAAAAGAAAGCATAGATTTTATAAGCCAAAACCTTTTATTATATAGAAAAATAAATTGAAAGGAAAGTCTTGAAAGGTACAAAGAAGCAAACAAAGAAATCAATTCACCTATCTCAACTGGGTTGGGTTTTTTTTTTTTTTTTGTTTTTGCCTTAGAGTAATTCCTATGTATAACTTTGGATACCTCAAAATCAACATTTGGGTGAAGAGGACTTAAACTGATTTTATATATAATATATATATATATTTTGCATATATACCATGTGCTATGGTTAATGGCATATGGTTCATAGCAGTTTGAACAGTGCTGGGAAAGAAATACTATGCCTTTTGCATGCTTGGAATGTATGCTGCTATGTAAGATCTATCTTTTTATGGGAAAAAAAAAACATGCCTTGAGCATATTTGGCAAGTACTCTGACATCTAAGATATATCCTTAACCAGTCAGTATCTTTATAGTAAATTTCTTTACAATACAAATCAATATTATTTGGTAAATTGAGAAAATTTCTCAGAGTAGTAATTAACATAAGAAGTAACTATAGTGATTATATAAATAGTTAAAAATTCCGTAAGTATAAAGATAAAATGATACCAGAGTATGTAAATAATTACTAGTATTATTTACAAGATGAAGACTATTTAACAGTACCTGTTAAATTTTTAACACATCAATAAAGCCAAATATGATTTACAAATTCAATGCAAATCAAATGAACATGCTATTGTAGTTCAAAGGCTTAAAATACAACATTTATTTTTTATCATGATGAAATGCCAACCTTTTTTGTCTTCTGATATTTATTAAGTTGTTTATTTTGGTTTTTTGTTTTTTTTAATTTTTTAATTTGATATTTTATTTATTTACATTTTAGATGCCATCCCCCTTCCCCATTCCTCCCCCCATTAATCCCCTATTCCATCTCTTCTCCTCCTCTTTTTTTGCCTTTATGCTGTCTAAATTACATGCAAGTATTAAGATCAGTTCTAGGTTGAGGAACTAGCAATACAATGATGCAAATAGTCAAGGAACAAGAAGACAATAAACCAGATAGTCAAAGAACACACAGGACAATTAAACAGAGTCCCGTGATCATTCCTGTGATCACTATTTCTAAGGGTTTGTCAGTATGACTAAAATATCTGAGCCTACTTCCCTGTCCTAACCCAAAGTCATTTTCATGCCTGAAGCCTACTTCTTTGTTCTAGCTTAAAATTTAGATTTCTGCCTATAATTACCTCTTTGTTCTAGCCTAAGATTTAGATTCCTGCCTGAAGTTTCTTTGTTCTAGCCTAGGGTTTAGATTTCTGCCTGAAATTACTTCCTTGTTCCAGCCTAATGTCAGATTCCTGCCTGCAGTCGATTTCCTTGTCCTTGGCCAATGCCAGATTCCTGCCAGGCAGCCCCCAAAGCTGTCCACATCTCCCCCTTTTTATTGCATAAGCCAGACTGAGCCTGTCTTAGGCCATTTTGACAAGAAATCTTTCCTTACCTGTCATGCAATCTGCATTATCATAAGCAATGCACTCTAACTACATCAACAGGTTTGGGAGCCAAAGTACATGACTTGAAACTGAAAATGGATCCCCAGAGTTATTAATTTAACAGACTGGCAAGCCAAGGATGAATAACATTCTGCACAGAGCCTTACCAACCTAAAATGCCAATCTTTATATAATATATATAATATATTTCTGTATTATATTAATATAATGTATAACTATATATTATAGTACAGTATTAATTTATGGTACTACTTATAAAATATATATAGTGTGAGTACATAGTAATATAGTGTTATAAATACACACACACACAAACACACACACACATACATATATATATTCTCACAAGCAGAAATAGGAAAGCGTAATAAGGAATTACAAGAAAATGTCAATTACATTTCTTACAGAAATAGAAAACCAATAATTGAGTTCTTATGAAAACATTGTCTGAGAACAGACATAGAAAATCAACAGCTGAGTTGTTATGGATATACTGAGTAGGATCAGGCTTGGTGGTATGTCTCTATGTTGCTTCTCTGTATATTCCATTTTTGATTGCTAAACGGGCCAAGAACTATGTACTAACCTATATCCAGATCTTGGTACTGTGATTTCTATATTACATCCCCAGTCTCATATTTTGTAAATATTTGTCCTTCCTCTGTTGTATAATGGATGGTATAAATATGTGATAACCAGAGCTGGACAGTAAGTGGAGTGTGGAACTTCTGAGAGAGAGAAGGAGATGCTGGGAATAAGAAAGCAAAGACAGCAGATTCATCAGACTGAGCAAGGGGACCCAATGGAGGAGTTAGGGGAAGGACTGAAGGACATAAAGGGGTTTGCAACCCCATAGGAAAAACAGCTATCAACCAAAAAGACCCCAGAGCTCCCAGGAACTAAACCACCAATCAGAATACATATGGAGGTACCCATGTAACAGAAGATGGCCTTCTCTGGCATCAATGGGAGGGGAAGCCCTTGGTCCAGTGAAGGCATAATGCCCCAGCAGAAGGGAATGCTAGGATGATGAGGTGAGAGTGGGTGGGGGGAGCACCCTCATAGAAACATGGGGGGGAGAGAGGGTGGGATAGAGGGTTTGCAGATCAGAAACCAGAAAGGGAATAACATTTGAAATGTAAATAAATAAAATAACCAATAAGTTTTTTGAATAAAAAATTAAAATAAGCTGGCATAACAGCTTTAATTACATTAATTGCTAGCACCACTGCTTCCATGTAGGACCATGAAGGATGATTTGGTCTCCCCAGTAGAGCACTGGTTTTGAGATAGCCGGAGACCCAACAGGTGTCCATTGCCTGTGTAGGAACAGCACATATCTCACCATGCTCCCAGATTCCAGACTCCTGACATGCAGTCTACATTTCCATTAACCTGCACCTTGCAGTCACGTTTGGCTAAGCAGCCCTTCCCAGAGAAGGTGCATCACCATCCACACACAGTTAGAGGGTGTGACTACAGGCTTCAGCCTCAAGAGATTTCCATATTCATGAGTTACCTAAAGGCCAGCAGGCATAGCTAAATTAAGTGACCTCCTCTTCCCCCTCCCCTATTTAAGTCAGGCCCACTCTGGCTTAAACAGGGGGATGTGCACATCTAGACCATCTATCATACACCATGAACAATAAAGCTTTGGAACCCATGTCCTTTCTCATGTTATCAAGGTCTGCTGCCATGGAAAGCTACCCTGTGTTCCTCCCCAGGACCCGCACTTCCACAATTGCTGTGACACAAGAAGTTAAGACAGCCACTTTTGTTAATCATTTAGCAAAAATTGTTGCTAATGTGTTGAATACACAAGAAGATTTAGATAGGCATTTGGAAGAACTGATTGATGCTCTTTATCCTATTCAAATTACTGGAAGGAGGTTCAGAATTGAAGGGTAAGGAGCCATCTTGAATGTCATGCCAAATACCATTGGATTCATGTTAGTTCTAAAATTTACAGTGGTAGTCTTTGTAATTGAGAAGAAGTTTAAAAACACTTGCAGTGCATTGGCATAATTCTAACACCTCTCTTGATGTTTTAACTTTACATAGTGAGTTTATAAATTTCAAGAATGCTGCTCTGCTGAGTGTTGATGGGCCAGATACTGCTGATAAAATTACTGATGGCCTGAGGTCAAGATTTCTATTTTGGTCAAGCATCAAGAATGTCATATATAGCTTGATCATGCTAGCCCTTTTTGTACTGGGAATACATTTATTCTTACCCATTGTGTTAAAACTTGTCTTTAACAGCATCAACATGTTGACAGCCAAAGTACATGACTTTAAACTGAAAATGGACCCCCCCGACAGAGTTATTAATTTAACAGGCTGGCAAGCCAAGGACAGTTAAGATTCTGCACAGAGCCTTACCAACCTAAGACAGAGTGCATTGCTTTTGATAATGCATATTCCATGATGGGTAAGGAATGCATTATTTTCAGAATGACTTAAGACAAGCTCAATCTTATTTTTGTTTGTTTGTTTGTTGGTTGTTTGGTTGTTTGTTTGGTTTTTCAAGACAGGGTTTCTCTGTATAGCCCTGGCTGTCCTGGAGCTCACTCTGTAGACCAGGCTGGCCTCGAACCTCGAACTCAGAAATTCACCTGCCTCTGCCTCCCAAGTGCTGAGATTAAAGGCATGTGCCACCACCGCCCGGCTTTTTTTTTTTTTTTAAGTTTTTTTTTCCCACGCAGAAGCGTGGGAGGAACACGGGATTCGAACACACAACACACAGAGAGGGCAACTCCAGAGTGTGGAGCCTAAAGCACAGCACCACCATGGAATGGCTAAGCTCAGTCTTGTAATGAAATAAAAAATGGGGAGAGGTGAAGAGCCTTTGGGGCTCCTTGGCAAGAATCTAACATGGACTAAGGACAAGGAAATGGGCTGCTTGGCAAGAATATGACATGGACCAAGAACAAGGAAGTAGGCCTCAGGCAGGAATCTGACATTAGGCTAGAACAAAGAAGTAATTTTAGGTAGGAATCTAAATCTTAGGCTAGAACAAAGAGGTAATTTCAGACAGGATTCTAAATTTTAGGCTAGAACAAGGAAGTAGGCTTCAGACATGAAAATGATCTTGGGCTAGGATAGGGAAGTAGGCTCAGATACTTTGGTCATCTTGATAAGCCCTTAGAAACAGTGATCATGGGAGTGCTCATGTAATTGGGTTTAATGCCTTGCTTGTTCTTTGACTATTTGTGTTTATTGTATTGCTTGTTCCTTGACTATTTGCATCTATTGTATTGCTAGACCCTCAACCTAGAATTGACCTTAATACATGCATGTAATTAAAATGGTATAAAAGCAAAGAGGAGGAGGGGGATGGGATACGGGGTTCTAGGGATGGGAAAAGAGGAAAGAAGATGACATCTGTACTGTAAATAAATGAAATATCCAATAAAAATTTTAAAAAGTAAAATAAAAATATTTTACCTTGGCTACAGAATTCTCAATTAAAGGTTATAACAAAGCAGAAAAAAAAAAACATCAAATCTTACTATAAACACCTACATTGAAGTAAACTGAAAAATCTAGATGAAATGAATGATTTTCTAGACAGATACCACATACCAAAGTAAATTCAAGCTCAGGTAATCTACCTAAACTGTTTCATAAGTTTTATGGAAATTGAAACATTCATTAGAATCCTCTCAACCAAAAGAAGCCCAGGGCCAGATTATTTTAGTGCAGAATTTTACCATAACTTCACATAGGTTCTCCTCAAACTATTCTGCAAAATAAAAACAGAAAAAACCTAATTCATTTTATGAAGTCACAATTACGCTGATTCATAAATGACACAAAAACCTAACAAAGAAAGAAAACATCACACCAATTTCAATTATAACTATTATGCAAAATAGTCAACAAAACTCTCACAAACCAAATCAAAGAATACATTGAAATCATTGTTCACTATGATCAAGTAGGCTTTTTCCCATGGATGCAGTGATGATTCACTATACAAAAATCCATCAATGCCATACACTATTCAAACAAACTCAAAAGAAAAAAACTTACATAATCATTTCAATAGATAGTGAAAAATATTTTGACAAAATATGAGACCCCTTCATGTTAAAAGTGTTGGAGAGATCAAGGATTCATAATAAAATTCCTAAATATAATAATGGCATTATATAGCAAACCAACAGACAATATCCAATTAAATGGAGATAAACTTTGAGCAATTCCACTAAAATCACGGTTGCCTGCTCTTTCCCTTTCTATTCAATATAGTACTTGAAGTTCTTCCTTAAGCAATTAGATAAGCAAAGGAAATCAAGTGGATAAAATTGGAAAGGAAGAAGTCAATATATCACACATTGTAGATGGGATGATAGTATACATAAACTACTGCCAAAATTCCACTCCTACAGCTGATAAGCAACTTCAGTAAATTGGCTGTATATAAAATTAACTCAGAAGAAATTCCATTTTTAGAAATGATAAATGGGCTGAGAAGGAAATCAAGGAAACACTACCCTTCACTATAGCCATAAATAATATAAAATATCTTCCTCTAACTCTAACCAAGTAAGTGAAAGATCTGTATGACAAGAACTGCAAGTTCCTTAAGAAAGAATTCAAATAGGACCTCAGAAGATGAAAAATATGCTCACGCATCCATAGGATGCAACTGTGAAACTGTTTCTGAAATAGTGAAAATATTTAATAGTGAAACTGGCATTTACCAAAAGCAACTACAGATTCAACACAGACACCATCAAAATTACAATACAATTCTTCATAGACATGGAAAGAGTAATTCTCAGTTTGATACAGAAAAATAAAAAACCCAGGAGAGCTGAAATAGTTCTCAGCAATAAAAGACATTTTGGGGTAATCATCAACCCTGATCTCAAGGAGTACTACAGAGAAATAGTGATAAAAATCACATGATATTGGTACAGAGACAGATATATCAATCAATGCAATAGAATTGAAGTCCCAGAAATAACCTCACACATTTATGAATATTGGTTCTTTGACATAGAAGATAAAACTAGAAACCGTCTTTAATAAATGATGCTAGCCTAACTGATGGTCTCCATGTAGAATGCAAATAGATCTATTTTTATCATCTTCACAACACTCAAATCCAAGTGGATCAAGGACTTCAACATAAAACCAGATATACTAAGTCTAATAGAAGAGAAAGTGGGAAAGAGCCTCAAACGCATTGGCACAGTGGGAAATTTCCTACAACGGCTCAAGGACTAAGATCAATAATTCATAAATGGGATCTCATAAAACTGAAAAGCTTCTGTACTGCAAAGGACATAGTCAATGGACAAATCAGTAACCTACAGATTGGAAAAAAAAAAAAAAAACTTCACTAACACCACATCTGATAGAGGGCTAATACCCAAAATATAAAGAACTCAAGAAGCTAACCTCCAAAAGAAACCAAGCAACCCAATTAAAAATGGGATATAGAAATAAACAGAGAATTCACAACAGAGGAATCTTGAATGGCTGAGAAGCACTTAAAGGAATGTTCAAAGTCCTTAGTCTCAGTGAAATGCAAATCAAAACAATGCTGAAGCTCCACCTCACACCAATCAGAATGGCTAAGAACAAAAACACAGGTGAAAGCATATGTTGGTAATGATGTGAAGAAAGAGGAACACTCCTCAATTGTTGGTGGGATTGCAAACCAGTACAACCCTCTGGAAATCAATCTGGAGGTTTCTCAAAAATTGAAAATACATGTACCTGAAGGCCCAGCTATATACTACATTTGGGTATATATCCCAAAGATGGCCCAACATGCCACAGGGACACATGACCCACTACATTTATAATGGCTTTATTTGTGATAGCCAGAATCTGGAAACAGCCTCAGATGTTCCACAATGAAGAATAAATACAGATAATGTGGTTAATGAACATAATGGAATACTACACAGCTATTAATCATGAGTTTTGCAGGCAAATGGATGGAACTAGAAAATATCATCCTGAGTGAGATAACTCAGACCCAAAATACATGTATGGTATGTACTACTAATAAGTGGATATTAGCCAAAAGAGTACAGAATACCTAGGATACAATCCAAAGAACTCAAGAAGGTTAACAAACCAAAGGGCCCCAATGAGCATGCCTCAATCCTACTTGGGAAGGACAAGACAGCAATCACTGTGGGCAGAGGGAGGCAGGGACCTGGGTAAGGGAAAGGGAATAAGAATAGGAATAAGGAACATGATCAGGTATTGGGGGGTGGGGCATGACTGAAGCCTTGAGGTCCAGTGGGAAAAAATAGTAGCAGGTAACCTAGGAGGTAGGAGGTGGGGGGACCCTCTGGAATGTACCAGAGACCTGGGAGGTGAGATACTTTCAGGACACAAAGGGAGGGACCTTAGATGAAATGCCTTACAGTGGGGAATGAGAACTTGTAGAGTCCATCTCCAGTAGAAAGACATCAAGTAGAGGGATGATGTTGCCATCCTACAGTAAAAAACTCTGACCCAGAATAGTTCCTGAAATAACTACAGGTATGGAACTAAAGAAGAGCCTGAGGGAAAGGATGTCCCATGGCAGGCCTGAATTGGGATCCAGATCAAGGGGAGGCTCTAAGGTCTGACACTATTACTTAATGCAATGGTGTGCTTACAGACATGAGCCTAGATTGACTGTCTTCTGAGAGGCCCAACAAGCAGCTGAAAGAGTCAGATGCAGATACTTACACCCAATCAATGGAAAGAAGCTGGGGACCCCTGTGGTTGAATTAAGGAAAAATCTTGAAAATGCTGAGGAGGAGAGCTACCCCATAGGCAGACCATCAATGAAAAGTTATCTGGACCTCTGAGATCTCTGACACTGGACCACCAACCAGGCAGCATACACCAGCATGTATGAGGCCCCTGACACATATACATCAGACACTGCCTGGTTGGGCCTCAGTAAGAGATGATGCACCTAAACCTCGAGAGGTTTGAGGCCCCAGGGAATGGGGAGGTATGGTAGAGTAGGGGTGGGGTTGGGGTCATTCTCTTGGATAAGGAACACTCAGAGGTCAAACCAGGAGGGGATAAAGACTGGATTTTAAATATATATGTGAGTATTCTATATCTTAAGTCATCAGGGAAATGCAAATCAAGACAACACTGAGATTCCACCTTACACCAATCACAATGTTTAAGATCAAAGTCTCAAGTGACAGCACATGCTTTTGAGGATGTGAAGAAAAAGGATCATCCCTCCATTGCCGATGGGTTTGCAAACTGGTACAACCACTCTGGAAATCAATCTGGCACTTCCTCAGAAAATTGGACATAGACCAATGTATACTGCTCCTGGGCATATAACCGAAGGATGTTTCACCATATCACAAAGACACATGCTCCAATATGTTCATAGTCAGCCTTATTCATAATGAGAAATGGCCCTGACATCCATCAACTAAAGAATAGATACAGAAAATATGTTTCGTGGACACAATGGAATACTATTCAGCTACTAAAACTAGGACTTCCTGAATTTGGCAGGCAAAATGGATGAAAGAAACAAACAAAATATCCTCCTGGGTAAGATAAACCAGACCCAAAATGACATGGATGGTTTGTGGATAAGTGGATGTTAGACAAAAAAATATCGAATACCCATGCTATAACTCACATATTGTATGACATTAAAAAAAAGGAGGCAAAGTACAAATGCTTCAATCCACTTAGAGTTGAGAACAGAATAATGACTGGAGGCAGAGAGATGAAGGGACTTGGAATGGAGAGGGAAAAGGCTGGGGAATAGGGAGGCAGGAACATGTATGGGAAGAAACAGGATAGAAGCCCAGAGGATCAGAAGAATGAATGAAAATGTGCATTCCATTCAGGAATGGGAGGGGGAACCTCTAGAAATTCCCATAGAGCTGGGATGCCAGAGGCTTCCAGGACTCAATGGGGGTGACCTAAGCTGAAGTGCCCGACAGTGGGAAGATGGAACTTGAAAAGACTACCTTCAGGAGATAGGGAATTCAGTGAAGGGATAGGATCACCAACTCACCTTCAAAAATTTTGACCCAGAATTGTTCCTGTCAAAAATAGAGGAACAAAAAGAGCAGAGATTGAAGAAAAGGCCATTCTGTGACTGGCACAAGTTAGGGTTCTTTTCATGGGTGGTCACCAAATGCTGACACTGTTAGTGATGCTATGTTGTTCTTGCAGACAGGAGCCTAGCATGTTTGTCCTCTGAGAGTTCTACCAGCATCTGACTGAGACATATACAGATACTTACATTCAAGCATTGGTTTGAGACTGGGACTCCAATGGAAGAGTTGGGGGAAGGATTGAAGAAGTTGAAGGGGATGGTAACTCCATAGGAAGACCAACAGTGTCAACTAACCTGGAACTCTGTGAGCTGTCCAAAACTAAGCTATCAACCAAGTAGCATACACAGGTTTATCTGAGTTCCCTGGCACATATATAGCAGAGGCTTGCTTTGTCTTGCCCAGGTGGAGAGGATAACCCTAATCCTGTAGAGACTTGATGCCCCATTGAAGTGGGCCTTGATGCGGGAGGGTACACCCTTTCAGAGGCA